>JARQTI010000716.1:75060-143123 GCA_030142655.1 Trachelus tabidus
AAATATTACAACCCTTTCTATATTTCTTTTATAATGTAAAATCGTTAAATCAACTATATACTTTTCTCTCAGTGTACAGGGATACTACGATACCTAACTTGCGAGGATTTTAATCTCAGTTCACAAAGTTTTATCCTCTTAGCATTTCAGTAATCGTCAGTGTCCACGAACTGTCCTCGTATTCAAAACAAAAGAAATAAGTACGCGTATTAGCCAATCTCTCTAAAGTTCCACATACAATGGGTATGTACCATACATACATCCTGTAGCTATAGGAATGGCTGCTAGGCAGTTCTAGGTTGCCAAACGTGGCAAGAACACGGTTTTGTACTCCTTAATCTGGATTGCGATCGCAAGGTTTCTCTCGCACGTGACGCAGCGTGCGTTCTCGTGGGCACGTGGAAAAGTCAAGCGAGGTGTGAGATTGTGACGGTTTGCTATTTGCTATAGGTTAGGCGATGACTGAGATAACATGGTAGTTCTATGAAAGAGGAGAAGAAACTAAGTGGGGATGACGCGTTGGGGAATGGTCGCTAAAGTGGGGAAATTGAATGCACTGGTGGGGGTCATTGTTAAGGAGTGGGAGACGTACACGTGCCTGGGTCGCGCGGTAAATCAGTCTTTCCAAGGGTAGATGCCATGTGTTCGACCTAACCCATTGTTTTCTCTATACACACTCTCACATGAAATGTAAATTCAAGCCTTATGCAGAATGTATATTTATCTATAACTGATGGCGGGATTCATTTTCACATGCAAGAGAATTATTTGTAAGTTTTATATCGGAAGACGATAAGACCCCAATTTTAAGTTAATCTCATTCCGAGAATTTCATACTTTCATCTGACTTTTATAATATGTGTGAGTATTTTTTATGTCACACTAACCTCCATTTTATATGCGAAATTATGTTTGCGAATTGGTTATTATTACGAAAGAGACACGTGTTCATTCTAGATTCGCACTGCGGGGAAATACGTATTTACGATTTAAGAACTCCTGTCACGCGGTCAATTTAGTCATTCTCATCGGATACTAATACCGGTGGCTGGTCTCTTGCCTGGAATAACTGGATATAAGTTGTTTAGTGATAGACCTTAAGCGAATTACATTGCACGTACAAGATATTTAAGGAGTCTGTTGGTAATTCTAAAAATGTATGTGTGTGTGTATATACATATATATAGACACAGGACATTTCGTGGAATCTGATTAATAATTTTACCTCTTTATGGACTACGAAATATGTTGGAAATAGCGTTGCCTCGAAATTCCACGACATTGTGAACTAGTTATATTGGATTTTTGAGCTAACGACTTCTGGGAGACCCAGTATATTATTGTCAACTAATGTTTCGCAAGCCATTCAATTTCTGATCTGTAATCACAAGACCTGACACAAGTGACGTGGTTCAAATGATTTATTTGGGATCTTCGAAAATTGAGTGAAAATAAATCCTCACGTTTCCTCCGTCTTTCACGGATGAATAATTAATTACATATAATTATATTGCTGAAAAGATATAAATATATATATATCATCGTATAATAAATTAAAACTTGATTTTTATTAACGTTATTTACATAACGATTTGTTACGCATAGGCGGACCTCGATATCAAAATAAATTGAAGAAATCCCGTGACGTCCAGCGTCCCTGTGTGGTCAATAATAATAATTAGTGCAAGTAAACTAATCGAAGCGTCAATCGCACACTGCAATTGCACTAGCAGGTAATTGCATGGAACTTTTCAACAATACAATGACATCTGCGAGCAACGAATTTAATGTTGTCACCAAGTCCGAAATAAATTCATTAGGTGCGACTCGCCTAATGACAACTAGGTTAATGACCAGTCTGTACAAATAACGATGACGAACACAGTAACTTTTGACAATTGCCATTACAGTCGCTGAAAGGTAATGACGCCGTGTCGTTTCCTCGTATTTTGCGGTCAGTGTCTAAGGAGTCAACGTACCCAGTGTAAACCCCAGGAGAGAGTATTCGCGCGACAATAAATCACAGGCGAAGGTGATAGTCGTTCTCGCGTGCAAGCACAACCTAATCAAAAGGGCTACGGAGATTTATACAGGAAAACGCGTCGAGCGGCGAACAAGATGTTCTGCACGTGTGCCCACGCTGTTCAAGGCCGTCGTCCCCTGGCCTCCCCTCTACTCCGTCGCGCCCTTATCTTCATTCTCGACTCTCTGCGTCAGTCGCTCGATCCCGGCATCTCTCTTTGCTTGTTTCTCACTCTCTCGACAGTCTCTGTCTTTCCATCGCTCTTACTCCATCTCACTCTCACTCTTTCGCATGGCTTGACTCTCTTGAAAATCCTGCGATCCAAACCCCTTGCTCGTCAGTCGAACTTTCCCTACCCGGAACTACCCCTGAGGCAATCGTTTATGACCCAGCTGCCTCCCCTATTGGCTATTACGGCAGCCAGCACGTTGAACACCCGGGGATCTCTACCTTCAGAGTCTTTCTTTACATCTTCCATTCTCTCTTTTGCTATCGTGCTTTTTTTAGTATTCATGTACTCTTTCTCTCTCGAAGTTCCAACGAATTCTCATAGATGGCTCTCTGCTTTTGAGGTTCTACTCATTTACGTATGCAAAGTGATCGATTTGATCCTCATCGATTGCCTTTACGAACTTTAGTAACCATCCTTATTTTCCAGCTACAAAGCTACCTTGTTCCTTGTTCGCTCGTTAAGTGTCCAGAATTTCGCACAGGTTGTCACTTTGTTCCTGTCATGGTTCTCAAACAATGAAATTGACCTTTTTTACACTCGTTGTACACTCTTTGTTACTCGTGAGACATTCGCGTTAACGGAGAATCATGAGTTTATCTCAATTTTTACTGTCCTCGTGTTCCTCTTTTTTATATCATTATTTACGCCAACGATTACTTCCTACAGAAAATTGCCGTGCGATTTTTCTTTAAATCGTGACGACCCTTGCCGGTTTTATACAAATTTTAGATTCGTACAGTAGGACATCATTTTAATATGGTACGTTAACCCTCGCTGTTTCGGACGCAGGGAATCGAAGCACAATATATTTGCAACCCTCGAAACAGAAGTCGAGGGCAGAAAATCAAGCGCAATCAGACAACCGTGTCACTAGATTTCCAGTTGCCACGAGCGATATACACGGTGGGCCTAAAAAAAGTAGTAATTATGGATCTTATCTTGAGGACAGGTATTATTTATTTATTCATGTATTCGATCGCAGTTGCCATGTCACCATTGCATGTAAGCGATTTAACGTGCTTTGAAAATACATATCGACCACTGTATACGTTGTATTTTCATGTAATTTTATCAACAAGGCGTATCAATAAATTATATTAAATGATTTGTTCATTTACTATGTATACACATACGTATATCTTTGACAGGACAATTTTTTTTTTAAAAAATGCATTTAAGCTAGTAAAATAAATTGTTTACTCGTAAAATACCGTATTCTTCAATTCACATTATTCTTGAACTCTGCAATTCTTCTTTAATCTGGGTCTTCGAGGATTACTTTTAGAATTTACAAAAAACAAAATCGCTTATCCTGTTATATGACATAATCGACACGGTCCGATTGATTTTTAGGTTAGCGTAAGTATCACGTCGTGCATTCATTCACCCAATAAATATATAAAATCTCTATCTCCCTCTATGCAAAATGCACTTATAAATTAATCAGACCGTCGCCGAGCATCGTCCGACTCTTTTTTTTCGTACAATCAAAAAAGGATTTAAACTCTATTCGACGTCGTCGGTATTGTCACGGTCATTGATTATTCGATACATCATAAGCGCGAGGACCTGCATTTATGTGACAATGACATGTGGTACATGTTTCAATAAGCTCATGCTTCTTTTTTTGTTTCAGAAATATGGCACCGACCATCTGCTTGGCAGAGATTCCTATGCCGAAAATCGCCTCGAATCCTTATGCTCATCGGCGTCAAAAGATTCATAACAACGGTGTCATAAAGCAACAGAAACTTGAAATCGTACAGATGCTCAATGTCGCCACTGATGACTTGTCTCTTTCACCCTCGGAAAGTTCACTTTGGAAAGCTGGTTGTCCTACCAATTCGTGCGTACCTGCTATTGGTTCCTCGTCCAACACTTCCGCTAAAGTTCCTGTCGATCTTCACGAACATTGGAGAAACATCCTGATACGTCGAGAAGGTACAATTTATCAGTATTGAAACATATATGGCAATATCTATTAAAATCAATTATTTATTAATAATAATTATATTTATCTTTTTAGGTCTACTTAATATTGTTTCAAGAACAATGGCTCTTGTACGACGCAATCATATCCTTCAGAAAAGAATAAACGCTCTGCGTATGGAAACACGTGATTTTATTCGTTCCGTATTGGGAAATCCGAAGAACAAAAGTATACAGGAAGATGATTCGACCACAAGAATCAAGAAAGAAGTGAATCTAGATTGTGAGAAGGAAGTGACTCAGATGAAGGATTCTATTGTTTCTTCGTCCAGTGAAGACACGTGCGAAACTTTCTGCTTCTCTCCATCTAGTCCGGATTCGACCAGCTCCTTAGCAAATTGTGTAACATCCGGCAGTTGTGTTTCTATGGACGTCGACAGTGATTCCTTAGACGATTCAGATGCGACTGATGATTCAGTTCTGTAGAGTCAATAGTCATTAGAAATTACTGTCTGTTGATTTTACTATTTGTATACCGAATTGCAGTCTTCACGAACAAGTCGTGATATGAAGACCAGTAAAATTGAGAATGGAGAAGTCCACATCAGGAGAAGGTATAGGACCCAGTTTCTTTCAGTTTCAGACTTTCAGTTCAAAATAATTCAGGCTTAAATTTATATTCTGACTAGGTATAAATTCCCTTAATCTTGAGACATGTCTTAATATGATAGAGATGCGTAAGAGAGATGACAGTCTATATCGCGCTTTGAAGAAGCGTCTTAAGAATACGCACGCTTTTATATTTCATTCTGAGTGTTCAGCTTCGTGTTTTGGCGTACCTAATTATTCGAAAGAACTTTTTCAAATTCATTAGTTTTTTTGTTCAAAACGTGGAAAAGTCGAGGATGAACATAAGATATAGTTCAATAATGACATATAGTTCATACTATGCGTAGTGGTTATGGAAGAGTGATTCAGTTTATTATTATTAAACACATCGTGAAGAAGAAAATCTTGAATGACTTGATAAGAACAAGACATTTTCTACGTGTAAACGTCAAGTAAGCTTTCTCCTTAAATGGCTAAAATATAAGTGGATCTTCTTATTCACGACTGAGGAAACCGACTGAGAGTGGCTGTTTCTAATAACTCACTTTGTCGTTTAAGTTTTCATCAAGAGTCATTGAAATAATATCATGAGTATATGATAAGGATTGCGAAGTCATCGATCATTCGTAACGTTTACATTGCCAAAGTGAGAGCTATCATGGGTAATTACGGATATGAAATCCGTAATTGAACGGATAAAGATTAATGAAAGAGAAATATTTTATTCAGCATGTTTTATCATCCATATTTACTAATGAAGGCAGAGAGTAATAAAGTCTGCTTTGTTCAGCGTCGTTTTTCAAGTATACGAAGTAATTTCCAATAATTACCCGAGTACAGGACACAGTCCCATTTCATTTTTAATAAAATAAATTTGTCATATTATATATGATTCACTTGCCATAATATTTGTACATACGTAATATTCTAATATCTTTCTGTGAAACGCTGTAGGATATAAGTAGCAGACCTATTTATATGTCGTACCGTTGGTAGCGACTTATTTCGACATGAATTTTTCATATATATCAATTGAAAAAGCAATGTAAATTCTATTATACCTCAAAAATAACGTCTAACTGTCTTGTGATCGTGTGATAATCATACATAGTATTTTTAGGGGCAAAACTGTCAGAATGATACTTGATCAGGCATGTGATAATAAATGTATATCTCTTGAACGCGTTTTCGTTGCTTGATCGATCTACGGGTAGGTTTTGTACCTAACAATATGCAAAACAATTAACGTCTAATTTTTATAGCAATACAACTACGTGAAGTAGTTTCGAATAATTGTCTTTAGGTATAGATTACAAGTGCAAAAATGGTATCACAGCTTGTGGCAAGTTTTTTTAAATTTCATTCCGTGTAGACGCTATAGATATACTATTATCGTTTCTATACAAGATTTTATATAAAATCCAGTGAATATTGTAACGTTTGTTTTTGGCACTTTCACTCCTATTTTCGTGATACTTTAATCAGTCAGCAATGATAGCGTAAGAAATGAAATTAGAATCTCATGGGTGAAGATGAACAATCATCAAGAGATAAATTCACAGCAAGGAATTGAAATGCGCTGATACCTTTTGAACTATGATAAAACATGTAAGTTAGATTTATAAATAACAAACTTTGTGACATTTGGCATATCAAATTGTTAAGCTCGACGGCGGCGGCAGGTTATTTTATAATAAAAGCCCAATAAGTATTTACATTGTGCGAAGAAACAACCAAACCAAATGCTAACGAAAAACACCACAGAATATATTCTAAACTTTAACGTGAGGGTATAATAGAATTTTTATTTGTCGCAGCCTTTGTGTGTCTTTATTATATAATAATAATATTGTAAGCATAGTACCAATCAGCAGTACCTAATTCTTTAATTGTTTTCGATTGTTCTCATTAGCTTTTTACATTTTTCTCAATGATCTCGTGTTTCGGTTTATGATTTATACCGATTAGTCGGCTTATTCGGAACATTGACGATTTTTATCAATGCCTCGTTTATTGTTTGTTTCTCTTCTACTTTTCAATTCCTTTAAAGCAATATTGCTGTGACATAATTGCACTTTATGAGTGTTTTTGTAAGATCAAGCTCATAGATGAAATTTCACACGTTCATGCTTCTGAATGGAGTTATCAGTTGAGGTACAAACATAATGGGTTTTTGAATTGCGTGCGTACGAGGGTATGTCCCTTTTGAATGCAAGAAATTGCTTTTTATGGTTGGCTTGTTATAGTGACCTGCTTAAAAAGATTCGTAAAGTATCCAAGCAGGAGGGACCGAGTGTGTGTTTCGTAGTTATTAGACACAATCGTACTCAAATTTAAGCTCGATAATTTATTTATTTATTTTATTTCTTTAGAAAAAGATAGTCCTTCAAAGATTCAACATTCATTACCTTTATAGTATTATAATGATATCCGCGTACTATTACATAAGGTAGATAATCATTTCAAACTGTAACATAAGCGAAAAAATAAATACTTGACTAAACATTTATTCGTTCATCTGTATCCCTTTAACAATAGTTTTTATTATCTATATACAATGTGGCATACAAGATTTCCTTATAGAACAAGCGATAATATTTTTACAAATCAGTTGCACCTTACGTGAACCATTATTACTTTGAATAGTGCTAATGGTCGCATCGTACGAGGCAAAAATTGCCTACGGAGTTTTTTTAACATCTCCATTAAGTGAAGAAATGTGAAATCAATGTGCTTCTGGTGAGTGAGATAGTAGTACCACCAGAACCCAAAACTGCAGTAGTGCCTGCACAAGGTTTAAATAAGATTGATATTTAATAGACGTTTATTAATCATATATGTATAATAAAACTACGTACCATGTAGAACAATACAAGAATTCGTGCTAATGGATATCTGCGTAAAAAGACGCCCGTTCTAACGCTAACAGCGTCTAACGATGAGTAAGCTCGTTTCACTCGTCTAGCAACGCCTGTGTCGAAGGGCGTTTCCATTAAAAACGTCGGTACTTGTGCTTTTGCGTCGTCTGTGTCATTGACGCTATTGTACAACATACTTTTCCTCAAATTTCCAATAGCATTTCTGTGCTCGTGCTGAGGAAGATAAATATTTTCTCTAGGAACACAGAGAATATTAAATGCGCGACAAGGATTACACTTACCTCAATTTTTTCAAGCTGCAATCTCAATGCATTCCTTTCGGTTGTTAAATTTTCCAGAGCTTGTTGTTTCAACACTAATGTCTGTGTAAGGGATGAAAGTCGAGATTCTACTTCGCTACTTGGTGTCGATGCTGCCGATAATTGTGATCTGAGTCTAGCAATTTCTGTATCCTGTTTTTGTATTTTTGATGAAAGAATATTCTGTTGTTGTGCCAATTCCTCCTTTAGAGATCTTATTTCCTAATTCAATAATATAAGTAGGCTTAATTTCTTTGGTTAGTATTAAGTTTGGGTTAATGATTAGGGTTTTTAGTACGGCATACCTCGGAATGTTGTCTTGCATCTTCTTCAGCATCTAATCTTCTTCTTCTTTCTACAGAAATAATTTCTTTTGCCTGTAGACTGGCATCTGTTGTTTTTTGCCGAAGCTTTTCTAAATTGACCTCTGCGTTTATCAATTCTTCCCGTGCCAGTCGTAATTGTTCGCAGGTCTGTTGATTCTCTTCTCGCAATGCCTCGCGTTCCTGTCTAAGAATTCATATTAAGTTTCAAGGCATTGTTCTTGTCATAGCTCATACTTCATAACATTTAGGTCAATATCAATATTTGAAATTCTAAATATTTTGCCCACTACCTTAATTGATTTAATTCCATCATGGTTGCGTCATCTAATCCTGTAGTCGTATTGCCTCTTAATTCTGCTATCAATTTTTCTTTCTCTTGCAAAGTTTTCAATGCTCTTGCTCTATGCTGCTCCAGGTCTGATCGTGTTGAATTCAATTCTGAACGAACTCTTTCGACAGTGCTTTGCAGATCTGATAATTGTTTCAAAAACTCTTCTCTCTCGATTTCCAGCGACTGTAAGCTTTTCTTCAATACATTTATTTCTGTTTGATGATCTGTCTGCTGTTTGCCAAGTAACTCATTTTTTTCTTTCAAATCTTTTTGAGTTGTTTTTAAATGATTCGTTAGATCTGCATCTTTGACGGATTTTATTAACTGATCCATTTCCAGTTTTTGTTGAGATAGTCTATATTCATATTCTTGACGTAAAGTTTCAAGCTGGTACTGTAACTCACTGCGCTCTAGAACAAGGATGTATTACTAAGTTTTCAGTACTACTGGACATAGGATAATCATTATTGAAGATCATCTGTGATATCAAGATATTCTGTAATTATTACCGTTCTCAATGGCTTTTTCCCTATTTAATGCTACCAGCAATTCACTGCATAAATTTTGCATCTCACTTTTCAGTGACAAATTTTCCTTTTGCAGATCGATTTCTATTTCACCATTTGGTAAACTTTGGTCGAAATCAGATTCTGGGACTTCAACTGAAGTATGGGATAAGCTTGGACTGGTTCTTCCACTTCGAATAGATAATTCAGACACAGAGTCAGTATTATCTGAAGGATGCTCAACAATAATGGATGAAGAGTTTGATGGTGGTTTTATATGTTCCAAAGTAATATTCCTTTTTGGTGTTGTAGTTGGTGTATTTAAAAATGTGATTAGCTCCTCCTCTCTTTCTAGCTTTGATTTAATCGGTGTTAATGATCCAAGGTTCCCAGTAGAACGAATATAAGGAAAATGTTTTGGTGACTCCAAACTAGAATTCCCAGCATTTTTTGGAAGGCTAAAAAATTATATTGTTACAAATCAACTATCACAAATATGTGTAGTTATACGATATAATAAAGTTAAATACCACACTTGGGGAGGCTCCCAAGTAACCTCTGTAAGCAATGGTTGTGGTTCTACATCGTGCCTATCCTTGTTTAATACAGCAGCTGTATTTTGATCAATTTTATTAAGAAGGTTTTCAGCCTTCCCGGCCAGCCCCGAGAGCCAAGCCATCCTTTAAAACCTTGATGTTCCGGATAATTTCGATTAAAAATCAAAATCTGATCTGTCAAATTGACGTTACCACCAGATGACACTGAACCGTATAGATTAACAAGTGGAAAAGTTACGAGACACAAGTGAAATATTTCCAATCTATGTAACGTCGTCAAAAACTTTCACGACTTTCACGCGCTTGCCATCTTGGATTAAATTTCGAAAGTCTCGTTGAATATCATAAAAATAATGTCCAAAGATATTTAAATCTGGTACTAAATCTTTATGAAAATGGACACATAGACCTTTTAAATTTTACAGGAAATATCGTAAATATAGTTTGACGCGTGTCATTTATGACACGGTAACTATAATGGAGGACAGGTTTGTCTAGATCACAAAATCATTTTTGTGCAAAGACCAAGAATGTCATATAATTATAATAAGCTTTTTATTTTTGACATATCCTTTAATAAAATAAATAATGCATATACATTATATTTGCCGGTGGAACAAGTGTTATTCGAATTGATTCGAAATATTAAAGAAGCATGAAAACGTGGACGATACCTTGAATGGAAACTGAATATAGGAAAATAAGAATAGTGCATAAATTGCTTGCATACTAAAACAAATTTCTGTTTCTTTAAACTAGCAGGACAATTTGAGGCATTTTGAAATTTCAGATTGTTCTATGGGAAAAAATCAAGAAATTATGCGGAACATGGTTCGTTAAGGTTCCCGACAATGAAAGGAATAAGGAACGACATATGTATAAGATATAAGAAATAGTCTGTTGTGTAATTAATACAATTGGTTCACTCATTACTGTTTCCGGTAGAACGTCAATATAATTGGCCAAAGACAGTAATCCTATTCCTTACATCTATTCTTACATTGTGTGCGAACCTTTAGATTGCCGCTACAGCTATTGTCCACTGTTGTCCTCCAATGATAGCTCGTAAGTGTGATGTTTGTGCTTGAAAACCGCGAGACAAAATATACAGGAGTGTCAGAAATTAAAGGTATACGCTTGATGAAATGTTTTTTATTATAAATTGTGCATTGACGGAAAATTTATACATGTGCTAATCGTTTATTGAGCCGCCGGTTTTCTTAGTAAAGCAAAGAGGGTACTCCGTGCTGCATATTCAGACGACACTGCCTGTAACTACTTTGTGAATATTTGTACACATGCAGTTAATATTCTCTTCGTAGTATTTTTATCTTGCTGCATTTCTTTGAGAAAATTGATTATTATCTTTAAATTTCGTATTAATTGACAAATACGTGTAAGAATGCAATATGGCGGTACGATGCTACTTTTTGGCATAACCTTAGCGTTCAGAATATTTTACTTTTATTAATGATGGGTTACAACAATAATTCCTCCATATCGTTTTACAAATATTATAATGTAATTATACAACACCAGGATAATTTGTTTTATAATATTATTGGAATTAACACGTATTCCATTAACTGGCGGTTCATGTTTATCCAAAATGGCTACACATAACCAATAATCGTCGAGTATCTTTCTCGTATTAAAAAAGTTTAAAAAAAATGACAGTGCAGTCTGAATTTCAGTACTTGAATACAAAATCCATACTAATAATTTTCAAACTCTTCTGTCGTAATATGTTATATATTTTCCTTATATTCCTTATTTTATGTTTGAGGAATCATCCGTGTAATGAAATTAGTTTTGTTTTGGAAAGCGTTTTTTATTATAATGAAGATTATGTATATTTATTACTTAACATTTGCATTCTATTATATATTTCTTACTATTTATTCTTTTTCAGTTTCTTAGTTATGACTACAGTTATTTCTTCCTTGAAAGTGGACTCGTAGCAACAGATTGATCAGATTTTATAAAATGGAGCAAAATCTTGATGTACCTTCTTCCAATGCTGTGTCCATAGTGGAAAGTGGATCCCATGATGACAATAAGATAGAAACAAAAGATGCACAGGAAAGTGTGCAAATATCGACAGAATCAGTTGTCCATAATTTGATGGAAGATGTTACTGAATTAGTTCATCAAGATGTGGAAATGGCAAATTCTGATACAAATCAGAATGCGAATAACGCAGAAGCAACAGATATTAATGCAGAGGAGAATGCTATTTCAAAAACTGTAGAAACAAAGATACCTGAAGATGGTGGCTCATGTTCAAAAGAAAATGATACTACATCTGATTTAAATCCAAATTCAAATTTAAAAAATGAGGAGTTGCCTATGGATAATCCTTTATCGAAATTCACGCACGTAAATATGGATCATTCAACATTAGACATAGCAGAGACGGAAAATTCTAATGCAGCTTTAGAAAAAGAGACTTCTCTAGTGGACAACTTGAATACGATGTCGGAAAGTTCAAGTTTGCCCAAGGATCCAAGTAATGATAATTCAAGCAACATTCTAGAATCAAAGAATGACGAAATCAAAGAACTCTTCGATTGTACTCTAGCGAAAGTTTTATCAGAACCTGAAACGGGAACATCTATCAGCGAACATGTATCTGATAAAGAAGAAAAGACATTTTGTAACAATGAAAATACCTCTGAGATAGTTAGGTGTGAACGCTTGAGTGTAATTGATAGTTCTCGAATGATGATAGACACTTCAGATAGCAAAAAAGGAAATACAGTTTTGGACGGCGATTCAGATAGCCCTGAGAAGGATAATGCATCCGAGAAGAATATAATCAAACTTCAAAATACAGAATTTGTGCAAATCTCTCAAGATAAGCATGATGATTCCCAAATAGAAGGTCAAGTGATAGATGCGGAGGATCCATTTGGTGGTGATACTTTAGCATCGGAAAATATTGAGCAAATAGAAGCTGACAGCCTCACTCCAGGCGATGAGAACTTTCAAAAGTTAGGCGATCAAGCTGATAATCTTCAGGATGTAGTCAATGCTAAGGACAGCTCTTTCAAAGCTAACTTTAATACGAGTGGTAAGCAGCCTGAATCACAAGACAGCGATAGTGAAAAAATTATACCGATTGTTGAATCACATTCTGAAAGCGATACAGTAGTTGCTCAATCAAAAGCTGACAATATTAATATAACCACGAATATGGAAGCAAACAATGAAAATTCTGAATCTTCATCTCTTAAGACTCACGATGATACAATACAGTCTTCACGAGTTGATAACTTAGATCAGGAATCTGATAAGTCCAAGGATAAAAATCAAGAAGATGTTGAAATAAATGCCGTAAATCAACATTCAGATGTGTTGCCTGGCCAGGATGATGAATTGTGCATTATCCCAGACAGTATGAAAGTCATTCTTCCTAAAAAAGTATCACAAAAAACTGACAGCAAATTAAATAAGAGCAACGATGAAAAGGTAACAACAGAAGAGAATGATGAAGGTAAGATGGGATCTAGCTCATCTTCAGAAGCAACAGCAAAGGATACAAAGGAAACAGGGATCGATGATAACATTTGTGATATCAAAAAAGCAGTGACTCCACAGATTAAACAGATATCACCTGTACATAGAGCAGAGTCAACATCGGATGTAATAGACATTGATGAAGAGTCCAAGAATTCTGAAATTGAGGAAATCTCGACTAAGGAAAGGTGTAAACAATGCAATGAGGAGCGTTCTTGTAAAATGAAAGTTAAGATCGGTCCAGAATGCTTTAATGTCTGTTCGAAGGCGTGCAAATCTGCGTTTAAGACTGCCAATAACAAAGCCGCAGATATCCCCAGTGAAGGTGCTAATTCAAAGCTTGAAAAACGTTGTGCAAATTGTTTACTGTTAATTGAACCAAACGATGAGCGTAATCTGTCTTGGGAAACAATGGAGTTTTGCAACGAAGAGTGTTTGGGCAAATTTCAAATGAATTATGGAAGCTACTGCAGAAATTGCAATGGCTCTGTGCAAGCAGTAAGCTTAGGAAAATATTGTGTAAGATTTGGATATGATGTCAGACAATTTTGTTGTTCAACTTGCCTTGAAGAATTTAAAAAGGGTCTTAAAGTCTGCAGCTACTGCCAAAAAGATATTAGTTCAGGACTCGAAGGTTTTTTGGCACCTGTAGGTGATAAAGGACAATTTAAAGATTTTTGTACTCAAGATTGTATGGAGAAATATTCTAGGATGAGCAGCACTGAGCCACCCAGTACAGAAAAGAGAGCTTGTAGTGTTTGTCAGGAGGTAATATTATCTATTCTTTCTTAAATTATAGTTAATTCATATTTTGTTGATGATTCCATAATTTGTAACAGGAAAAAGTTGTACACTGTGAAGTTCAGCTAGATAGAGCTGAGCCAGTTGCAATATGCAGTGATCCTTGCTTTGCTGCATTCAAATTTGTAAACAAGGTGAATCCAGACCAATGTTCCACGTGCAAAAAATTCTTTGAATTACCTAATAGGAAGACCTTTGTTGTGTTTTATGAGAACGAAGCACATACATTCTGCAACAAAACGTGTCTAAATATTTTCATCACCATGAACAGAAAAATTGTTCCTTGCAATTGGTGTAAAGTGAAGAAATACAATTTTGACATGATTAAAAAAGAATTAAAATCAGGTCAAGTGATGATGATGTGTAGTCTGAATTGCCTCACGTTGTATCAGGTAAGATAATATATCAATCAAGTACACATAATACCCAATAATTTGGTCAATTGTATATTATGATTTCATAAATAAACATAACGTCTCTATTATCTGTCACCAGGTGTCCATAAATGCAGTGTCAGCGCGACGCATAAATTGTGATTTTTGTAAAGAATACTCGCAGGCTCAGTATCATTTGACAATGTCAGATGCAACAATTCGTAATTTTTGTTCTTACAACTGCGTTATGAATTTCCAAGGCCAGTACACAAAATCACCTATAACGATACCATCGAGCGATGATCCTGTACCAACTGGAATGCCAAAAAGGACAGTCCCTCAAAGGGCAGTTGTTCAGTCGTCTCAGAAAAATGACATACAAAATAAAAAGACGTTACCGGTAATATCGTCGGTGACTAGTTTAGCGTCTATGGGAAACGGGCAGCCTAGTCCGACGTCGCAACAATCGACAGTAAATAATGTTGGTGTACCAACTTCTGTTACGGTGCAAAATCAAACCCAGCAAGTTATCTACAAGCAACAAATTATAACAAGACCTCCCAGTCCTGTAAAAATTCATAACAAAGTAACTCAGTGCAAACCTCTGATGCATACCAAGGGTGTTTCGGTGCGTCCGCATCCTTGCACAAAATCAACGCAAACGGAAGAGATACAACGTGTTGTGATACCAATTCCGGTTCCTATTTACGTTCCATATCCAATGCATATGTATAGTATGCCTTATCCAGTACCTCTACCATTCCCATTACCGATTCCAGTTCCCATTTTTATTCCTACTACAAGAAACAGTGCAAAAGGTATTTTTAAGGATATCAAGAGGATACAGGAAAAGATCCCAGCGGATCCTTTTGAAGCTGAGTTACTTATGATGGCTGAAATGGTAGCTACTGAGAAGAAAGCAAATGAAAGTGATTCAGATTCAGCTGACGAGACCAGGTAATATTGGCATGCAGGGTATTAGTTTATGCAATAAAATTGCACTGAAGATTGGTGTAAATATATCCTGCATATTTTATTGGGGTATTACAAATTTAGATATTTCTTTTTCTCCTACTTCTTGAACCCCTGTGTCATGATTATGGGCCTTCTTCTTAATTTCATGATCTCTCACACATCAAAAGAATCCATTTCTGTTCAGGGAGCACGAAGATCAGGGAGGTGATCAAGGAAATTCACACAGTGATGGTTTCAGTCCAGAAGGAGTTGATTCCAGCAATACTTTTGGCGATGATATGTTGCAAATGGCATTGAAAATGGCGACTGGGGAATTGGATGAACCAGCAGTAGATTTAGAAGCTGCACTCACACCAAATACAATAACTGCCAGTCAAGCACCACAACAGCCAGAAACTGCTATAGATAATGAAGGTTGGACTGTAGTTATATATGTATTTTTCTAAATAGCCATTTAAAAAATTCGTATAATGGGCCGTTATTGTTATACAGTTCAGCCAGAACGTCTAATCTCTGCGCCTCGTGGAAGGAAGAGAATGGTTCCATACAAACCACGATCTACGTCAAGTAAACGAGGCAGAAGAATATCTGGTACGAACGATATACCATTGATGCCACCTCCAGAACCACAACCACCACCTCAACCACGAATTATGGAGCCTATTGAGAAACCAGACGCCAATATGGCTCTGAAATATACGTTTGGAGTAAATGCTTGGAGACAATGGGTACTTAATATATTTTACTAGATATTCAAGCAATAATCAAGGCACATAAGTTATGAATTCTCTAATATAATATTGTCTACATAGGTTGTTACTAAAAATGCTGAGCTAGAGAAGCAAGGTACGCCGACGAGGAAAGTCAAATTGTTTAAAACCGACTTGTTACAATTAACAGCAGACGAATTGAACTATTCACTATGTTTATTTGTAAAAGAAGTCCGAAAACCTAATGGCGCAGAGTACGCGCCGGATACAATATATTATCTTTGCTTAGGTAATTTCGGTCTACTGTACATTATCACGTTTCAAATTTATAATATTCTAGACATGTCCGGCTTTGAATTAGATACTAAATATGCATTGTTTTCTAGGAATACAACAATATCTTTTTGAGAACAACAGGATAGACAACATATTTACGGATTCGTATTATGAAAAGTTTACAGACTGTTTGAATGAAGTTGCAAAGAAGTTTTCTGTTCTCTACAATGATGCACGTGAGTTAAAATATATAGCGCTAAAAATAAATGTAACAAACCATAATTCGTCAATTACTATTCTAAAAGTCTTTTCAATCATAGAATATATTGTAACGAGGGTAGAAGAAGAACATCTTTGGGAATGTAAACAACTCGGAGCACACTCACCTCATGTGCTGCTAAGTACACTCATGTTTTTTAACACGAAACATTTCAATCTCGTAGTAAGTAAAATTCTAAGTCATTTTGTTTCACATTTACAGTATCGTTGCATGAAACGATAACACAAATAAAACTCATTGAACGTTTATAGACAGTCGAGGAGCACATGCAGTTATCTTTTTCACACATAATGAAGCATTGGAAGAGAAATCCTGCTGCGCAACCAGCAGCGATTGCTGGAAAGGTTCCTGGTTCAAGAAATGTTCTTTTGCGTTTTTACCCACCACAGTCAGCACTAGGTATAAACTTAGTACGCTGATAAATTTAGTGCTGTCGGCATTATTCATAAATTTTCCAATCAAGTATGAGCATTAATTCATTTGTTCTTACAGAAGCAAATTCAAGAAAGAAGAAGGTGTACGAACAGCAAGAAAATGAAGAAAATCCATTGCGATGTCCTGTTAAACTGTATGAATTTTATTTATCAAAATGGTAAGTATGCTTATGAAATAACTTTTGATTTACTATAATCTAACTGAGTATCTTTTAATCGTGTACCACGCTTAGTAATACCATGCTTTATACAGGTTTTTAGTTATGAACTGTATACTTTGATGTAATTCAGTTATTTTTCTTTATAGCCCAGAGAGCGTTAAAACGCGTAACGACGTATTTTATCTATTACCGGAAAGAAGTTGTGTACCGGATAGTCCAGTCTGGTATTCGACGTCACCACTTGCCAAGGAGCATCTCATTAAAATGCTTTACCGCGTAAAAATGGTGAAGGAAATCAACGTAGCTCTATTAACCAGTTAACTCCGCCCAGATGATTATGTTTTCTAAAAACTCATTAACACAGTCTACTGACATAATATATCTTGTAACTATTCTTCGCTTGTAAAGGCACTTTTCATTCGTCATATTTGAAAGACAGTCAGGAAGGACAATTGTAGAATATATCAATATGACGAAAATTCGTTTTCCTACAGTTTCTGCGCTCTTGACAAACATTTGCCAATCAAGTTTATCAATACTATTAGAATGTTACTGAATTTGTACGTTCCCGTTCAAAATATTATTTGTCTGAACTACTTTTTTCTTTAATACGCGTTTTATTGTGTATTACTTGGAAGTACTTTTAAAAGCGGAGTATAACTAAGTAAGATTGGATCTTGTTGAAATACCCGTTTATCGTGTCTTACTGTTCTAAAAGACATACAGAGACTATAGGCCATATAATGGTGAAAAGTAAAAAAGAAACAGATCACGCGTTGATTCTTTGTTGTATATTTTTTACTTTTAATAAAAATAGTTCGACTTAATATGAAATGCTAGTTGGAGAAATGCTCTGCGACAGCTATCATTAGTTAACCCATAAGATGACTTGTAAAATAATATTGAAAAATCAGGATGATAATCTGCGTCTTACAACGGCAAATTTCTTTCTTTCTCCTGTCTATTGATTTCCTTGCTGCTTCTATTTTTTAATTAACATGATTTTGTCTAGATGTATTATTGGGTTTGTTGAAACTTCTAAAAATATTTGTATACATTACGTTATTCGAGAAGAATGTTTCACATTGGTCATGACGATAGACTGTAAGAGTTTTATTCTACAATAGAGTGCAAGCGGCGTGATATAATGCAACATTCGATTCATGAAAAGCAAGTGAATAGTGCGATAAGTGAACGGTGTAAATACAATAAATAATAGTTCCGTCTCACAGAATCTTTCTACTCGTGCTACTATTAATATCGTATGAGTTAAATAAATTGTTTTTATTAATTGTGATGTTACTTTTAGTTATTCGTTGAAACATACTAGAGGCGTGACATCCTTGGCGAAACATTAAATTTTGTACAAAATTAATCTGTATGCATTATGTAAAATTAAAGTATAGTGATGCTTATTATTATTATAAATGACTGAATGATCCGTTCGCAAAGAATAAATTAATGCATAATTAAATTTACGCAAAATGCTCAGTGAAATAAAGATTGCCTGTGCGAGGCTATCAAAAATTGAATTTCAAGTTTCGCGTTAAATATGGATAATGGTTCAATTACAGTACATGATTGGTGTAAGTTCCAGATTAGTCACATCATAGAAATGATTACACTACTTGTTTATTATTTTAACTCCAATGTTTCCTTATTGAATAATAACTTAATAATAAATCATTCTCAATATATTCTTATAAACTGAAGTAGCATAAGGTATGTTAATTTCGGATAAACAGAGCTTAAGGATTGAAGATTTGGAATTGTTTCTTCATACAACTAATATTTAATAAATAATTAAAATTACTTTGTACAGTGATATCATAATGACGATATCTTAAATTCTTAAAAAACTGATACACCACCTCAGCGTTTTTATAGAATATTATATAATTAGAATTTAATTAGAAAATATTTTAAAGATATGATAATACAATTTTTTCTAAATTCTTACAGTGTAAATTGAAAAAAAAATTCAGTGCATACAAGACTTAAGCATTATTGCACTGAGTGCTTTGGATATATTTATTTCTTACCACGGGCCAAGCTTGAAATATATATTCCATAAAGATAATTTTTCTTAATTATAACAAACATTATGATTCTAAGCAAAAACCATGAGCATATGTTTTTAAATTTGAATGTTTGGTTATGCAGTCTCATTCTATAAATTTATAATTGAGATCATGGAAATGATAACGTACCAAGCGCTCGAAATGCCGTTAAACAATTGTCCATTTTTTATTTACCTTCAAATGTCTCGGATGGACAATAGTTTAACGGGATTTCGAGCGCTTAGTACGTTATCATTTCCATCATCTCAAATTCTCTTTTTTTTTTCAATAATGCTTAATTTTGGCTTTTAACCCGGGAATGTTGCGCGATTTTTTCTCCATTTGAAAAGCATTGGCTTAGGCAGTCTTATACAACACCCCACACGGCTACGCTCGGGTTAACAATGCTAGTACTATCATTTGCAATTTAAAAAGATTGTAAAAAGGGGTCATACAACTAATAATAAGAATTCAGTTTATAAATACCATTGAGTGCTATACACTATTTAAGATAAGAGATTAAGATATATGGGTTTTTTAAAATCGTACTAAAACATAATATCAATTGCAGTTTTCACCATTGTTGAGTGAATAATAATTTTCATATGACACGTTTAAATAAGAATATAATTCTTTAATTAATATACCACAATGCAATATGCAATTTAACAGTTTAACAAATCAACATCGAATATGAATAACATTAATAGCTTCTACTATTAATAGCTTCTACATGACGAAATTTTTGTTGTTTTAAAGAAAATTTAGATTAATGTTTAGTACTCTGTAGAAAAAAATCGATCAAGCATCTATGAAACATTTTATGAATTAACAACCAGTAACCATAACAATATTGTATCTGTATTGGACGTAATTTGGACGTGAGATATTATTATTCGGACTTCAGCTG
Organism: Trachelus tabidus; assembly: GCA_030142655.1. NCBI lineage: Eukaryota > Metazoa > Arthropoda > Insecta > Hymenoptera > Cephidae > Trachelus > Trachelus tabidus. Next base: position 95,252 of record JARQTI010000716.1, read on the forward strand.
TATATAAAGTATTTTCAACATGTGATGTAAATATGTAACATTTTGTTACTAATGATATACATATAGTATGTTCTATGAGCAACTGGATAACATTCGTAATAAGTTATGATCAACATGAAAATGAATCTATTACATAGTAGTGCTGAAATTGATATGAATCATGTGAAGGATTTGATTAATATATGATAAAAGTCATTTTTAATGATGGGTTGTAACGAAGTTGATTACAATTTAACTTGAAACATTACTTAGAACCATTCAAAGTATGAAAAGTGTTGTCATTTTTTTAGGGATGCTGATGAGATCTTATCTCACCATCCACAATACGATTGTATACAGTAGCAGTGGCGGTTCATGGCTAAAATTAGTGTGGATGCTGCTCCATAAAATTAAGGATTCACTGTATTAAATGTCATCGATAATATCAAGTGGAAATACAGGGCCCTGCAACGGGGAACTGGACTGCGACGGGAATTCAAAAACTGTCTAAGTAGTTTGCTAGAACATGATCGTAGAATGCCAGAACGGCGTCACAAGACGTTATTATTTAAATTTAACTCACTAATTCCCAAGACACCAGTACAGAAGACCGGCTCGAGGAAGAATGAGCGCTCCGAGTCCGGGCCAGTCCGGGCACTGCCTCGAACGTTCCCACCCACTCTCTACCTAATGCCCCTCACCGAGTCGTGCGCGCCCACAATTTTGGGCAACTTCCAGTACTTCTAAATATGTTTGGCCAGAATTTCCGATTTCTAAGTGTTAATATTTTACTTTATTGATTTAATTAATAATTTTAATGCTCGGAACACCTAATTTATTAATCTTTCAATTTGAACGTAATTTATTTTCGATATTCTACAATTTCAAGTCAATTGTTATCTACTTTGTATAGTCTGCCAGATTTTGATTTAGCCTCAATTTTATATTTTGAATAAATTTTTAGAGTAAATCAAGATCGAATTGCATTTAGTAAAAATTGAGGTGCTACGCGAGTGTCAAGTTGGCACCGCACTTTCTTAAAAATGTCTTTAAAATGTTTCAACAATAAGCTTTTTATAGTTTTTGAGCAGTTCTATAGTTTCCGTTGTCGTTCTAAGGGTTGCTTTGGGAACCAGCGGTGAGTGGCGGAAAACCTCTGCCCGTCAAGCTACGCGTTCGTGTTCATGTTTAGCTCGTTTACGACGGGATTCGCATTGTTCACGGAGGCGATGATCACATAATCGTACTTCTAGATTCGCTGCGATTCAACGCCATGGTTTTGGTATCGCCTAAAATCGTAGCGTTGTGCATCTCCCTACTCATATGTGGCTACTGTATGTACGTACATACATACTATAATGTTCCGACCTTATACTCCTCCATTCTCTATTCTTTTCTTTCCTTCCCAATCACCCTTTCTCAATAATGAATACGTCAAGACCCCCACATAAAAGTGTATAGCGCACTGTGGATGTATCTCAGTATCTCAAAAATCACGAAACGTCTCAATACATACAGTAGATGACGATCGGTGTGAGTTTATTTGAACTGATTTAAACGTATTCAAGTCATTAGTAACTTGTACTTTAGCTTTTTACTTATTTGCAGGGATATTTCCTATTCTTAATGTGATTTTATAGAAGAAAATAGGGAAACGTATATTTAGTATGACATGATGACGTATATTGAAAAATGATATAAAAAAAGATAGTCAACGGCACTTGTAAAATGTATGATACAGGATTATAAATTTTGTATATAAGACGATTGTTTCTTTTTTTAAATTTTATATCTTTGCTGGTTTCCTTCAGACGATTAAGGATATACATAAAGAAGTTTTTTGGTATTTTCTTCTAGGCACAGCTGAAAATAGTGTCTTTTATTTAAAATACTATTTACGTGCATCTGTTCATATTAAGTATTTATTTGTTTGGATGATTTGTATTATGAGAATGCAGTAAATACACTCAATGTGCAATTTTTATATCTATAATATACAGTTAACCCGATTTTTTCGGTCGTACGAATGTCCGCTGTCTCTTCATTTTTTGTCGTGTAATCTCAAGATTGTGAAGATCTGAATAGACCTCTGCAAAGATTTCCTTTTGCTCTTCTTCGGGTATAGTTTCTCTGTAATAAAAATACATATTCATATTTGCATTACATCTTGTAGTATACAATTTTGATGATGTTATTTGACTTATGATACTTATTTCTATAAAACTTACCTATAAATTTTCATAAGGTCATACTTTTCCCATGGCTTAAGTGCTGCTTTGGCTTTCATTTCACGTTTTTGATTAACCACTATGTCTCGAACTCCCTTCAAATCTTTTCTTTCCCATTTCTCTAGCCAGGGTTGAGGTTTTAACGTTATCTTAAGGTCATTTATTGGAACTGGAGAACCTTCAGGTATAATCTCAGGTTCCATATCAAATGAAAATGTACTATACTCTTCTGGAGCATCTCTGAGATACAATAGTTCATTGTCTAGTCTTTTTTCAAGCCTATTAATTAAGACACATTATTGTAATATTTTTGATGTATCAAAATGATGAGACATTCGCTACTGCCTTCTATTTATCCTTTTCTTTAGAGTCGGTAGAATCTTACCTCAAACAATCAATCTTCTGAATGGTTGGATCATATAATTCATAAAGAACCTCTACACCTTGATTATCAACAACGTTTCGAAGTATAAAATTAGCTCTAAGGCCACAACCACTCCTTTTGATGCAAATTCCAACGAATCTATTACTTTTTCCAGGTGCATGAGGGTCAGAAACTGTTACTGCTAAAATTGATCCAACATAAAATTCAGGAATATCGATTTTACTTCTTCTTGCCATCATATCTGCACGCTCTAACTTTTCTCGAAGAGCATTTCGATATTCTGGTTTTGGATCTGGTAAGAATTCAGGATACATAAAACGACATTCCAGAGGATCTGCCGATTTTCCTCTATTCACTGATTTCTGTTCATTATTGCTTACTGATCCCTCTTTTGGAATTGGTACACTGGCTGAGAAACATCGACTTTTCTTTCCACCTGGAAACAAGGTATTATACTTAATTAAAGATGAAAGAAGCAACTAAAAAAAACCTTACAAATATGCGAGAGAAATTGAACTCAATAATTTCAATTACAGTTAAGTATTTATCCTACGTTATATAGAACGGCAATAATATGATATAAGAACGTAGGCTAGGCAATAGGTTAAGCATACATTTCAGTGAAAAAAGTAATGTTAATAATGTATAATAAAATATAAAAATAATAAAATGATTACCTAATAAGATTACGACTTCATACAATAGATATACGTACCTAAACTCTTCAGTACTTTTAAACTTTGTCTCATTTGCTGAGACAAAACTCTTCCTACAGCAGCAGACATCTTTAGAGCACCGTGCATTAAACCACATTAAACTATTGGAAGAGTGAGAAGTGTAGTAAATTCTTTATGTTGAGCATGTGAGTACGTATTGGAGCATATTTACCCAATGTGCGCGGGTGTGTTATGTGCTTTTGGCGGTGCTTCATATTTTTCAACATTCATAAAGCTAAAACTTCACTATTCGAATATTTTATATCAAATATATTATATTTTTAAGCTTTTCTGAATCTAACACATGTGCAATGCTAAGGTGAGTGAGATTTAAGATTTTGTTTAAAATTCAGTGAACAATTTAGAAAACACGCAATAGAGAAACTTTGTTTGAACAAACATTCTATTATTAAGAAAATATGATGAACTAAACACCTCGATTATACTTTTATGCACACCGTATGTTGGATTCTTATGAAGGGTTAGAATGACAAATGCATTTTTTTCCATTTTTGTAATAGGGTATACAATAAATTCTGAATGTTTATAATTAATTATACTTTGGGAGTGTGAGGGTACATGCAATGATTTTATCATTCCTTTTGTTGATGAGTCATGCATAGTAGATACTTGAAAAAAGAACTGCAAGTATAGTAATTATATCATTTTATTTAAATTTCAGGGAAATGAGAATATGAAGAGAAATATCGACTGGAACATCCACAGTGGAATTGGATAGCGATAGCTAGAATTTGATGTGGTGCTATGTAGAATCTGATATTTGGTATGAAAGTACCATATGTTGATGGAAATGTAATTGGAATATTGGAATATTAATATAACTACCAGTTTTATGGCTGTAGCGTAACATCAGTGGATCTTCCAAAAATAAATTTTGTAACCTTTATATGGTAATGTATCTTATAAATATGATACTGATGTCCTGCTTCAGCTACGTAAAACCAACAAATTTAATATGTCTTTTATCTTGACGAAGCATAATTTTTTTTTTAAGATGTGCTATAACAGCTTGGTGAAACTGAATCACTATGATATCCGTAACCTTGGAACTAAGGCCTCGTCTTCGTTCCTGCAATGTCTTTATTTATATGCATGGTGCAGCAGAGCCAGAGTCTATTCGACTAAAATTGAATGAAGATGCAATAATCTTTGGTATTGGAAATAAAACGACAACCTTATCTTCATCTTCTATTAAAATAGTTCCAAAATCGTTATCTCTCCTAAGAGTAACTAGCAACTGGATTTCCTTTCGTGTACAAACAAAACCAATGGACTCCTCATATGGATCATTTGGTACAGAAATACTTGGTGCTGAATCAGCGGAGATTGATACTCTCTTGAAAGATTTAAAGGGAAATACAATATTACCAACAGGAAACTCAGCATTCACGTTATCTTGTGTAAATTGTAAAAATGATATTATAAAAACAATTAGTTTTAAGAGAGTCTTGCCATTACCAAGAACTGACTGTGATCCAAGTGAATGGTTTTGTTGCAAACACGATGAAAATAATGAATCCTCAACATTATTGAGTCCTCGCAAATCAGATTATTTTTATGGAGCATATTATTGTGTTCTGCACAAAAATAATCTGTGTGATCATGTCAAAATTGATGAGAAAGTTGTTGTTTGTGGTAAATGCTTGTCAGTTATAGGTATGCCCTGGGACAATGTTTCTGTTAAGATCTGGAATTGCTGCGTAGAGTATAAGATATCAGAGAATCCTTTGCCAATGAAAATATCAACACCTTTGGACGACTTTTTACTTGTTATTCTTGATACTCTTGACACTGTCCCAGGAAGTAGACTTTTATTGGAAGCAACAGAGGGAAATCACAGTCATTATTTATTGCTTCAGCCAATGGACTGGCATTTGGATTTACTTGTCGAGCCAGAAATATTACCGAACAATGAAGATTTCGTTAACTTGCGCAGAATTCGTGTCATTAAAGTTTTATACAAGTATGGGGAGAATAAAGCAGATGTTATTTTGAATTCTAGCGAGTTTCAGCAATGCCATGTAGCTTTGCCGATTATGCTAGCAGGAGTAGAACAACTTTTACTATCAACGAAACGTGTGCCTCCTTCTTATCGTGTTGCTGATGAATATTACATTGGTTACGTATATGTTCAAAAAGTTACAGAAAATGGTGTACTACCTAAGAAACAATAAGTGACTACAACTATAATTAAATAAATCTTTGAACCGCGTCAAATGTTTCGGGCTATTGATTTTATTCTTTTAAAGAATTATTACATCTTATTTACATAGGCAAAACTTCAGCCAAATCCTCATCTTTATTCTCCACTATTCCTCTTATTTATAATATGTAACTGGCACAAGACTTCAGAACATTGATTGTGGTATTATGCTACGTTCTCGAACAAAAACAGTAACAAGTTCTTTATTCATAAACCTATAACGTTTCTTTTTATTATCATCATCACTCACACTAAAGTTAGTAGCGGCCCTTCAGACAATGTACAGAATAACTCTTTTACTTTCTGGTGCTAACACCAGAATAACTCATATACATATAACAAACATTTTCTTCGAAATGTTCATATTATCTAGAAACATCGTGATAAGTACGAGGCATAAGTACACGCTCGTTGTGTATGATTTTATCTGGAGTTGCAATATTTCATAACTCAATTTCTCCTGTTTTTTTTTAATTACAATTATGATAGACTATATAATAATAATGCGAGAAGCATTACATATTGCGGAACTATTCGTTATACAATAATGTATAATTATATTGTCCTAACGAGTTCTTATAGTTGTTTTTATGAGTCTCATTTATTACAAAAAAAATTAATTGCTCTACGTGTATTTGGAATTCCATAAGTTTCGTAACAACTATCATCTGTCTCAGATGATCATTCCAACTAGACAATATCATGGATAATAATAGACATCACTGTCATTAATTTGGAGGTAAAATGTTTAAGTTTGTATCTTAGTTATACTATAAAACAAATTGTTTTATTTATAATCAGTGCGTCCATCTACAGCTTAGATCAAAGATAATTTTACATACATACTCCAAGGAATAATTTATAACACGCACGAGATGCGCATGAATATTATCCTTGATCTGTTTGAAAAAGGCCACTTAAGTACGTGTACTCCCAAAGCCTTATACATAATTGAATTATGCACTATTTTTAATATCAAGTATATTGGTTTATATATTATTCTCAGAATTCATAATCAACATTAAAAGGACAGACAAATGTACACAACTGTCCAACAACACTTCGTTTAGAAGCCAATCAATTGTTAATTGAATCATTTCCATTTTCTGTATAAATATTTATTTAAATTGACATCATTTCACTGTTCAAAAAAGCTTGCAGAGAAGACCGTTAAAATTGTAAGATTCTATGTTAATGAATGGACTACATTTCATATCACTATTATCCTGTTTCAAAGGCAATTCTTATTATGTCTACTCACTCGTATTTCTATGTGATCATCCTAAAAAATATATTTATATCGTGCTAATGCACAGGCTTTCAGAGTCACGTACGATTTAAGGCGTTAGGCCTGTTATTCTATTATTACTGTGCGATCTGTAAATGTACATGACTATTATAACTATTGCTCTTTACGCATATTTACGTTGTCTCAGTTTCCTCGGAAGTAGTATGCAGTCTATCGGCAAGAGGTTTTATATATGTCCATCCACCATCCTTAGTCTCTTTGAAAAGCTGAGAATAAATGGGAATATACGAGATAATGAGACATGCCATTAATTAACGTTATTATAGTTGAGCTATTGATATCGTATTATATATCGTAATACACATACTGTAAAAGTAACCTCACCTTTGTTTGCCAGGTAATATTACTATCCTTCCGAATACGCGCCTCATCCCGTTGTTTCTGCTCAATAGAACATTTAGCAGCAGTTGCTTTATCCATATCATTAATACGTAAGCCTACAGTAACCTCTCGCCAGACTTTCCTCGATTCATATTCTTCTTGTTCCGAAATTGATTTGACCAGTTTCTTCTCAATACGCATTTCCCGGACGTCAGCGAAATCCTCCGTCCTCTGAAAAATTTCGATTCGCGAAATAGGTATTGCGAAATTCTTGTATGATAACGAAATAATTAAATTAATTTTATACTCACTCCGTCAGCCCATTTAGCTTCCATCGCACCACTCCATTCTCCATTAATTACCAAGAATGGCTTTTTATCTCCGGGTTGTGTGATCTGACAGGTGATACGATTACGTTTACCACCGTAGAAAGGCTTAGTCAAAAATTCTACAGCTGCGTGATATCCAGTCTGCGCACATGTTATCGTTGCTGCTCCACCCAATTCTATCCAAGGCACGGTAAGTATGGATCTACCGTAACCATTTGGAAATGTCAAAACGTATTCCTCTCCGTGATCTAATACATTGACCCAGCCCTTCCCTACGTTGTGCACACCTATACTAAGACCTAAAAACTTGCTTTTTGTCCAAACGTGCGCGCCAAAACTTATCCTCTTCCCATAATGTTCGGCATAAAACGCACTTACTGAAATTGCATTGAAAATTTCATATTAATTGGTTTACGACTGCCGGTATAAATAATTAGTTTCTTTCGTATGATCGTTACCTGGAGGATGATGAGAAACCTGTTCTGCAACGAATGAGAGTTGATTTTCTTGACACCATGGTACGGGCCCTTCATTCAAGGGTTTTGAGCCCTGATTTGTACCAGCATCGGCAGTAGCATTCGTAGGAAGATTCCAGTGACACCGAAAAATTTCGCCCAATATAGGATTGTAAGGTTTTTTAGCAACCCCGGACTTTCGACCTGCATGGAAGCTACATAGATACCAGCGTACAACTTGCACCATCCTGTCTCTAGGGGTTGGCATGTCTGCTATGCTGAAATGTTTTTTCTAATTCCAGAAAAGTTCCGACAACATTGGATCATCGATTGTGTAACGAAACAGCACAGGTTTATTATGAACAACTTTCTATACTCATAGAATAACGTTAATGTGAAAGTAATAGTTACCTTACAAAAAGATCAGGATGTGCAAAATAATCTGCATACATTTCTAAAAGCGACCTGCGCTCTAGGATGAATGTTGGTAAAGCTACCTTTGTCAGATCCATGCCAATTTTCACTTGTGACAGTAAATGTGTCACAACCGAGCCATGGCTTTCCATTGAATCCACTAGTAACATTTAATTGTACAAATAAGTTATCGACAAATAATAAATATAGTTTGGTAGGAAAGAAAAGGTCATACTAACTTTCTGGCTCGCTTTCTTCCTCGTACAATGCTGCAATATGAATGAAACATACAATGAATCATTAGTACAATAAAGTAAAAATCTTATATAATTATTTTTAATTGAATGATAACATTTAATATAAATTAATTAACCATGAATTATAAAAATGATATTTTGTAATGTGTGTCAGTACGCTCTTGTAATTACAGCATAAAAATACCAACAGTTGGTATGTTATTCAATGTTAATGATAATTAATATATTACATACTAATGACATAGTTGAAGGATTCTTGCATATTCACAATATCTTCACTCATAATTACATTGACATCTCAATAAAACTTAACCTTCAACCTGAGAATATAATTACAGTTAATCCGCAATGAACTTACGGCTTATACCAGAGTTCTGCATATTTTCTTCTTGAAATAGTACAATTTGTATCCATTCCTAAGGGCTCAGAGCCATGCGGGAGTCCAACATGTCGCGAAATTTGACACAATGTTTACTACCATTCATAAAGAACATAGTGTTTATTATCTTTATTACGGAATAAAATATTTTTTTTAATTACAAAATGCCACTCTTTGCCTGAAGCAACCATATCGTCCTCTTGAGTATTCAAATTTAAATAATTCAGATCTCGGTATCCCGACACGTTCTGTGACGTAATTCTGTGCCACTAAATGTCTATAGGTCAGTAATGATCTATGTCTGCTGCGCGGCGGCACATATACACAGAGCAAACGGACGTATCCACCCATATAGAAGGTATATAATTCAAATCAATACTTAAAGCCATCGGTAAAGGCGACTGCGCTTTTGCTTTTGCTCCTGGTATTCAAATAGTAGTTACGAATCTTTAAATCATCATGAGCATTTGATCCCATTATATCTCATTAAAAAAAATACCTAATATCTGCTCAAGCATTTATATTTGTACTATTAAATGAATCTTGACTCACCATCATAATCCACGGAGCCATCACCTTTGGTTGGCGGAGGAGGTGGCGGCTGTTTACGACTATCATTTGAACTGTTTTCTGTTGGTGATTGTAACCGGTCGTTATCACGTCGTCTACTAGAACATTATTTGAATAACATATACAAAATTCGGGACATCAATAGTGACACTATACAAAAGAATCATATGGTGCAAAGTATTGCATGAAATTAAAATAGGAATAATACTTGCAGTTGAGAATGGCTTTGAGATGAGGAAGGAGGTGCAATCTCATCAGCCGCGTCATAGTAATCGTCATCTTCGTCCGAGGAAGAGTATGAAAACTCTGGTACTGGAAGGCTTCTGGCTATAGGAATGCAAGACCGAAAACAAATACAAATTCTGCGTGGGCTCTGAGGCCCGTACTCGTAGTCAATATTTAATGTTAAGCACGATCTTAAGTCGTTCCTTTACCCATGTAGTTAAATGCTGTGTGGTCTTAAGACTGTACTTCGTCTCAAGCACTGACTATGAATATGGGCCTAAGTAGTACTTAAAAAATTCTTTCAATATTAGCCACAATTTTGTTCATAAGAAAAACTAATTCACCAATAAAATTATTAACTAACCATTTGGTAAACTTGGCACTCTTGGCTCAACGCATTCGGAACCTAACTCAATACCAGTTTGAACAGTAGACTCAGATTCTCCAGCAGCGACTAAAGAACACAAAACAAATAAACAATTGCCTCAGTACTATAATCTATTAAACAACATTTAATTACTCACCATGTGTTAAGGTCGGTACAACATTTACTGGTTCAGTTGGTCCTCTGTAGATACCGTTAACAGGAATGGCCGTATTCTGTACGAACAACAGAGTTCAAATATCAATAAATGAAAACTTAATAAAAATCTACAATGTATAACAGTATCGCCAAAATTCTTGCATGAATAAATACAGAGTAACGTATAAATTATAAATATTGCGCAATTATCCTTTCAAAACAATTACACCTCATAAACGAGGAGCCAGAGTTAAAAGCAAACGTTACTATAACGTTGAACACCAAAAGTTAGACAAAATAAAATACCTTTGCAATTTGCAGCTGTACAATGGTATGCTTAACAGAATTAAGCATTGCGTTGGCTTGCGTTAGGATGGCTGCATACCTCTGTTGCTTTTCCTCGTCTCCTTCGTCCACAGTTTTCTGTTTTCCCTCGATTAATTTAATTTGATCAATTAACAATTGAAGATATGCATCAGCCTCAGCGACTTTGCGATCAAAGTCTTGTTTGGGTGGTGATTTCTTAGGGTCCCAGCGCTGAAAGCATTTCATAGTTTAATTCAAAAGAAGAAAGCTCCCCTCACTATTCTCAAAGTATAACGCAAATTCTCGTAGCAAGTAGTACTAAAATCCTAAATTCATAACACCGTTCGACATAATATGCTTTGCGAAAAATGAAATTTCAATATTGAAATTTCATATGATATTTGAATAACGATGACCCGGTTATTAGATCAACACTTCAAGAAAGCAATATTCAAGGACATGCATTGTTCTACTTTTGAATGACGATCAATGAGACAGTCTTTAATTAATAATATTAAACATGAGTGTAACAAGTAGTAATACCGCATGTGAATGTCGCAAAATGGTATCCTCAAGGGCTCTGACCCAACGTTCACGTTCCTCTCCATTGCGTGTCTGAAAGTGAAAAGTCTTGGGGTCGTCTTTACATGAAGCTGTGGTGATGGTGAACGTACTGTCATCCTCATCATCGATTCCAATGACAGCACCCCTCAGACGTACACAACCTCGGCGAGCACCACGCATCATCTTCTCTTTACTCTGCAAAATTGAATAATGATATATTTTTAAGAATTTCTTTTTCTGTTTATGCGCATTAGAATAACAATGAAGACAATCATTTTCAAATCCCAGTATACTATCATTGAGATTTACCTTTATGAATGTGAAACAGCTGCACAAAAATAATATACAGTTGAAACGAGCCATCATTTTTAAAAAAGCGAAAAATAACGTAGGTACTCATCATGGTGTATGTAATTTGTGAGAGGCTTTGGACATAATGAAATGTATTATATATATATTTGAGAAGAGAACAATATTCTCTGCAAATCATATCACATTGAGTACGAACGCGTTCCAGCAGAAATAAGCTCAATAACGTGTGTCCCTGCGTTAGCGGATTCTTTCCGATCAGAGGTCGCAAACGCGTACATAATTCCTGACCTTAGCTAGTTGAAATATCGTTTTCATTTGGTTATAATGGGCTTCGGGGTTCTAGCTGCGTCTGGAAGTTTTAGCTTGCCGACGTTTCACAAACATAGCAACTTACTTCATTAGGTCCTAATGAATTCCTATACTAGTGCGCCTTGGTAAAGGTTGTCTCTTGTAGCGTTCGTGTGTAACATGGTTAGTCAGTCAGCTGTTATATTAATTTTGGTTGGTCAACCGAAATAAAAGATGTTTGTGAAACATCGACAAGTTAAAACTTCTAGACTAATTTACTACTCCTGTTTCTTCACGATAGTCGAGCCACGATATCATGGTCATGTTGAAGAAACTCTTTTACATTATAATCGGTTCAAAGGTGACACCTCAAAAGCACACTAATGTCGACGCCGAAATTGCTTAGTGGAATCTGTAATGTAATTTTCTCATTCAAATTATTTTATCGGTTCAATTGATGATAAGTAGTTTCTCAAAAAGGTCACTGGAATTGCAAATTTCATGTACGGATACGATAATAATTTTTCTTATAGGTCGTAGTATGACACGTGCAAACAGTATACATCCCGGACCATAAATTTGCATCGAATCAAGTATCTGAATTGGCATATATTCATTGGCTGTCCAATCCGACATTTGTTTTGTATTCATAGCAGTATTATGAATAATTTCCAATTATAAGAGAAAAGTTGAAAAACTTCCTCCTATTGTTTTACATTGTCAAATAAAATAGTAGTATCTGAACTGAGACAATACTACGTAAACTGGAGTATCGTAGGGATGTAGTTTTTCTATAATTTCTTAATAATGTGTGAATATTTCTTGTAATGTAATGAATATTTATCGTGCGTGTAATACATTTTTATCGTAGTTTAAAAGGCTCAATAAGCATTAAACTATAATTTGCGTCCAGTAAAAAAAATTTGACATTACATAAAATCTGTTGTGTGTTTTATGCTATTAATATAACTTTTAAATATTCTTTGTACTTTTACTCACGCTTTTTTTTTATTAACGATCGCTTCATCCCTCTATTGTTCAAAAGTGAATTATATATTGAAATATATGAATCTTTAATTGTAGAATATTAAAATATTCAAAATGGTTCTCGTTAAGCAAATCCTATAGACCAACTGTGACCAAATTGTTATAGACATAAAAAATGGTAACCGTTGTAGTGATGCAAGTAGTAAAGTTTTAATAACGGGTGTTTTTTAAAGTAAGATAGGTGCATCTGTTTAACGATGAATGACGCACAACAATGATTTAATTCGAGGTGGGGAAACATCCATTCTTCATATATAAGCCGGTATTATGAATTTTACAACGATATCATCATTGCCCGAGCATGTATGAAATTTAACATCACTTTAAGTTAGATCTCAGTAGCAACAATTTCATACTATACGGTCTCCTTGTAATTAGTTGAAAAAAAAGAAAATTACACAATGGGATTCACAGAATTGTATAATCATTATATGATCGAGAAAGCGGGTGAGTCCTAAACAATAACTAAGCACAAATTACTAAAATTACTATTACCCGGATAAAATGAGGGTTTTGAAATAAAATATTAGTTCCCGCACACACGTCTTTCAAGAATTAGTGGCCTACATTGCTAAGTACAATATTAATATATGCACGATAACTTTAAATAGAAGAAATAAAAAAATTAAACAATTACATTATGTATTCAAAAGACAAAACGGGTGTCATATAAATATGGATTTGATGATAAATTTAAGTTTCGTAATATACTTGTCTTTCACGTTTAGTTTGTATATACTAATATACTATACTATCACATATATTATATTAATAAATATTAATCTTTCAGATGTTCGTACAAATGATTGGTTTTTAATTCATTCACCGATACCACTAGGATTGATCCTTATAAGCTATCTTTATTTTGTATTGGGTTGCGGTCCCCGTTACATGAAAAATAGGCAACCATATTCATTAAGAACATATATCAAATGTTATAATATTTTTCAAATTGTTGTTAATGCGTTGATAGTGTATTATGTTGCAATATCAGGATGGACAACGCACATAAATTTTGGTTGTGTGCCATTCGATTACGGCACGGATCCTAATTCTATAAGAGTAAGTGTTCTACATGAAGTGTAATTTACATGTTTTAGCAACAAAATTAAAACTTAATATACTATGTATTTGGCATTAAAGATTTTCCATATAAATGATGTTCAAGTTTCTTTAAAATTATTGGTTTAAGAATTTTGAAAATGAAGAGTTAATAAAAGTCAATTTATTTTTCAGTTGACGCATGTAGTTTATTGGACTTTCATTGTGAAGATAATTGATTTAAGTGAGACAGCAGTATTCATATTCAGAAAGAAGAGCAATCAAATTTCTGGGCTTCATCTGTATCATCATGTCACTACATGTCTATTTGCATGGCTGTCTTGCAAATACTGGACCAGCTTTATGGGATCATTAACGATACTCATTAATTGCAGTGTCCACGTTATTATGTATACGTATTACCTACTAAGTAGCAATGGAGGACCTTCGTTTCAGAGTGTGCTAAAACTTATTAAACCATACATTACTATCGTACAAATGGTAAGACGTGTAATTTGACATATTCCATATTTTTATGTTAATATTTATAAACAAATAATTACAGATGCAACACAAAAGTTTTATACTTTAAATATGGAATGAATTTGCTGTTTTCAGGTACAATTCTGGATTCTCCTCATTCATGCCTTTCAAGGAGTTTTACCATCTTGCGACATACCGAAATGGAGCCCTACATTACATATATTGAATTTGCTTATAAATTTCTTCCTGTTTCTCAATTTCTATAGATCTGCTTATAATAAAAATAAGAAAAGTGTATAGAAATAAAATATTGCAGAAATGAAGATATATGTTAGTAAATGTACATCCGATTCACCATTTAAATGTCATAAGTGCATCATTGTAATTATTAATTATGTTAGTAGAAAAAACTTGATAGATGTCTAGAATTCATCATTATATTCAAGTTAGTCATATAAATTAAACTCTAAATTGTATTAAACATAATATTACTTTATTATGTATTCACAATTGCTATAAACACTGTTCAACTGTATATGAATAAATGAATCATCTTGCAAATTTCTAGTGTTTTATACATTTTCAATATTAGAAGAAATATGCTCAATACACTCTCAAAAATATAATTGAACATAGCTATCTAAAATATGATGCGTATGACTTTCATTACACTCCATTATAATAGGGCTCAATGTTTTAATATTTAAAGAATATTAAAGGCCTAAAGTGTTTGATAAATGATATTGTCTGATCGTATGGAACTGAATCATCGCGATGTATGTGATTGAAGTTGTATTACAATTATTAGAAAATAAATAAATTCAATACTTACTCAGTAAGCAAAACATTATACTAAAATCCTAACCTTATTATCGTGTCAAAGCAAAACTGTCAAAACAATGAAAAATAGTAATGTTTCCTAAGCTCAATCGTTACGATGACATTATCTGTTGCGCAACATTTAATCTAATATTGGAAACAACCAAAACATATCATAAAAACGCCCAGTGTACCGATCAGCTGACAGCGATACAATGTATACAATTAAAAGTAAAAAATATTAATTGGAAAGAATCTAACAGAAGTCAAATATACTAGCATTTGAATTGTACACTATGTTCTTTCCTATCAAGTTTTGACAAATAATCGAGCAATTTGTACAAACTGCTAATTAACAAGTGGGTGTAACCTGTCGTGCATCAAACTATAAGTGGTCCCAAAAAGTATTAAAAATTTTAAAAACTATACTTACTGTATAATACGAAAGAAGTCCAGCATTATCGTCTAACACAAACCACCGGTATTGCCATCCATTTACCACATTGGTCCACTTGCTCAACGAACCCTCCATCGTCGACATGTTGTTTGTTGCTGCCATTGGAGCGGAATAGATGTTGAACTCGAAGTATGAAAATTTAATATTTACTTGCCAAGTACTCCTTTACTAGATGTCGTTAGCAGCTTATTTACCAATGTATTAAAGAATTCAGGTACTAATTATCGTTAAGTAACAAACTTTTTATTTGTTGAAGCAAAAATGCAGGTTCTTTAAGATGTTACAGTCTAGGTGTTCTTCGTTCATCAATTAGAAAATAATTGAATCGGGAAAAAGTTCCCAGGACACGTTTGCGTTATGTTTTTAACGTAAAAAGATGAGAACGTCAATAAATATAACGTTAGGAATCAGTTAATTATGCTAAATATCATTGCTGATAGTTTTTTCTTTTTTTTCTTACTACATAAACAATTATTTATTTTCTTGAATAAGGGTCGTTTTGATTCTACAGTGAAATCACTATGACGGCAATCTAGTAACTATTATAAGATACTCATCGGTTCCATTCCCACTGGCTGTTCGGAAACAATAAAATAATAAATACATCTTGGAGAATTTGAAAGGGCAAAGGTGCCGATATTATTGAGTGACAACTACGGATGTCCTTTTGTAAATAGTGAGCTTGTACATTTTAGTAGAGATACATTTTAAGTAGACTAGAGGATAGTGGACTTTTCTATTACTGAAAGGACACATTTGGCTGGAACTATCCGATCTTCAGGAAGGTATGTAAGATTTAAACACAATTTATCGGTCAGATGATAAATTAGAGAACCTTAAGTATGATCAATCTGACATTGTGATTCGCACCATTTTTGCTAACCAGTGTCAGTAATATATCCAACCAAAACAGTGACCTGACAAATTGTGGGACTTATATTAATGCACAGCTTTCTGTGAATTTTAGGATTTATAAACAAATTACGACAATGCTGCTTTTTCCTTATTTATTCTTGAAACTAGTAAAGTTCTAGTTTACTAATCAAATTTGAAATTACTATATGATAAACGTAAAACGTATGTTGTAGCAGTCTCTAGGAATAAAATTCAGTTAATAATTGCATTTAGTGTACAAATTTTGATACTTGATGCTACAAATTAATACTACCTAAGTTTATTATGAGTTTTTATGATCATCCCTTTTACTTGTTTATAATTTTAAATATGTTTATGTAAGAGGAATATGTATAATACTCACTGTAATTAAGATTAAAGAAGCAATATTGATATCGCATTAGGTTTGTTTCTTAAAAACATACTATTTTGAATTGTGAATGAATTGTACCTGACAATGTAAATGCTAATACATTGATAATATATATTTGTTCAAGAATGTAATTTTTTTAGCATAATTTTTGTAAGAAAATGCTTTTGCTTCTGTTTATGTAGTTGGGCTGTATATTAGATTTGTATTGCTATTATTCTTGTTATAGATCTTGCGACTATTGGTAATTTTGGTATAATAGATAACTAGGCACTTCTTCGGGCAAGAGACTATCAGCATGGCTAACTGTATGCAGAGTATATTTAACTATACATAAATCTTGTTGTCAATCAGTCTAGAATTAAATATCCTACAATGTAAAATTAAACATTAGGATATAAGAATGGAAGAAAAAAGGAGTGCTGGTGTAAGAGGAGTTGAAGAGCCAGAGGAAGCAGAGAATATTATTATAAATGAGGTAGATGGTCTACCTAATGTACATCCAAATTATCAGCAACTGGAATTGGAATTTGAAGAAAAAAAGGACCGTGGGGATGCAAGTTCAAGAACACTAGACGAGTTAGTTCATGATGAAGATCTTCCTACTTCAGTAATTGTCACCAATGTTGACCCACGTGTCTTCAAATGTGATGAACTAAAGGTCACTTAATTAATCATACCTTTATATAGTACTTTTAAATCGATGCTAGCTTGATAAACACACATAATACTGATCTATGCTTTATTTGAATTTATTACAGAGTGGCATAGAAACACTATTTAAACAATTTGGGCAGGATGCTACGTTTCAATATTTTAGATCATTTAGGCGTATGAGGGTAAATTATAGTTCTCCAAGTGCTGCTGCACATGCCAGAATACATTTACATCAAGTTCACTATGGGGAAACAGATATCAACTGTTACTTTGCACAACCCGTGACACCAATAGGTTTGTCTCCATCATTCTGGCAACGATTGTATTCTAAAAATATTACCATAGAAATTATATTTAAACAATCATAATGATATGCTATAATGTATGCTTTATTTATAATAAGATGACTTGAAATCAGTTAAATCAGAGAAGTAACATGACACAAATGTCTGTTAAATTTGCCAGAATTAAAATGTAAAAACAGTATAATACACTATTTTTAGAATAGCATTGTAAATTATAATCTCATGCTGGCTTTTTGTATATTTAAATACAGATATGGAAGATCGGCATTTGCAACCACCAGCCCCCACCAAGCAGTTCCTAATTTCACCTCCAGCATCTCCACCGATAGGCTGGGAACCCAGAGAGGAAGGGGAACCTCTTGTCAACCACGATTTACTAGCAGCAATAGCAAATTTGTCACCAGGTATCTATAATCTCCTTATTAACATCAAATTGGATATAAGAGCATTAATACATCTAATTCCACAGACAATTATTAATTGCTAAATATTAAATCTAATATATTTATATCCCAACAATAATCCTTGTGGCAATAATACAAATATAAACAAACAAATAATTGTTGAATCAGGTGGTAGTCACGAATTACATCCAGGAGGTTCCGGTCAGCCAGGCATAGTGGTCCACGTATGCGAAACGACGAATCCAATGCAAAATGCTCCTCGTATCCAACACACGCGCTGTCCGGATCATTAATTTAGCTCCTGTTGTCTCTTCCTATACCGTTCAAATAATAAAAATGGCAATTACTTTGCCTAATCCATCCAGAGCACGATAAATGTCGTACAGAGCTCGCGAAGAACATCTAATAAGAGAGCATTTTGATAATTCGAATAATTCTATTGCCAAGCCATATTTTGTAAGTTTTAATTACGGTGTCAAAATAAAAGGTTCAGGAACAGAGTTCGAATAATGGAATATTGCTGCTCAAAAGCCGAGGATTCAACTAATCGTTAAAAAAAAAATTCGAAATCTCATACGATTGATTGATTAATCTTACAGACACTATCTCGTTCGACGTAGTGTTGTGAATAAAAACAAAACGAGTCTTTTTCTCTACTTTCTAAAATAGTCACATTTAGTTTATAAAACTTGAACTAAATGATGCGTAGTCGTTACATGAGAAGGGGTACACGTCGATTAATGATCCTCTGGTATATTTAATAGATTCTGAAATGAGTTTAGCAAATGTCTTATTATTAAATTATCACAATCAATGTAATGTACTTTAATTTTTTTTCTTCTCACGCCTGTAGATAAGCGCAGTGAAATGCAAATTACGTGATATAAACGAAGAAGAGAAAGAAGAACATTAATTATGGTTTATAATTATTAGTAATCCGCTTTAGGAATTTAATCGTTAATTATTCATTGAAAAAATAATTTATAATCACTCATTAGGGAACACAGTCGAATACGCTGTATAACAAAATATGGCTTTGCACTTGTCTCTTAAGATCCTTTACAACGATGATGATTTTCACCTGTAGAACGTTGACATGGAAACTCATATTCTTTCTTGAAAAGGATAAAGACTCGTGACCCTGTATTTTTATTGTTGAATGAGGTAGATCAAAGATTCGAACACGTTGCAACGGGGAAGAAGAAAAATAACACTTGTACGTAATAAGAATCGCAACAAAGATATGGCAAGACTTAATGCTTTATGCAGAATTGTATTACACGTAACGTATATTTGAGAGGAATTGTGAAAATTATTAAAATAAGTTATTAAAAAAAGGAAAGAATGAAACCGATGTACGTACCACGTTCTACAAATTTTCACGCAAAATATATCGCAACGGAATTTAACTTACAAATTACATCTTTATATCGTGAGTGTCCTATTTATCCGTACGGATAATATATGTACTAAAGGCATAGGGATGTTGAAGGGGAAAAAACATTGAAAAATATGATTAAAGTAATGAAAATCTCCGTCAAACTATTTTTCTTGGTATTCGACGTATCGTTAATAAGACATGTTAATATTTTAATGTCGAAATGCGTGTGTGAATGTGGTATTAGTTATAACTTTCTCGTGTGTATATATATATACGTATATACATACCTATAATATAGATGTACATATATTTGTATACACATATATTATATATATACATAAGTATACATCGCGTTCCCTTTTTCTGCAAAAGATATAAATACTTCAATCGTTAACGATTATTAAGTTGTACTTATTAAAATCTTTAAGGATCCCGTCAAATGGATTGTTGTTATAAGGAATTATTTTAAAATAGCCTCTTGTCATTTAACATTGAATTGATAAGAATAAAGTTCATAAAAATCATTTTCTGCACTTATTATTCAGAGAGTCAGTAGGCTGAGCAAGAATTGAACGATAGAAAGTAAAATATCAGTTTAGACAAAGATTAAAATTAATATTGTAATACAAATTTATAATCCACCGTGAGTAATATTCATTCGTATCAATAACAGATATTACTGAGCATTGATTTCTGTTATACACGAAGAGAAGATTTTCTATAATCGATTCAATATGTCTCACTAGAGTGTGAATATTTGGAGTTCAAACGGTTTTATAAATGAAAATAGGTACAACGTTGTTATATTAATGATCATAGACATTTTTAAAGTAGTATTTTTCTGGAAAATTCAGATTTTTAATGCAATGCGAGTTACTTGTATTCTTACACTCTTAAATTCATTCAAATATTATAAAGGCTTTATACAACAAGGTAGACTTTATCGACACTAGTTTACGTAGATGTAACACTTTAACAGATTGTGTTCTTCCTCAAACTTAAAATTCTAGCAAGTTATTTCCTTATTGCCTAGCCTACGCTCGAGTTCCCTAATTAAATGGTACGTATATCTATGCGCAAAATTTATAGGCCGTACATAATGTATTCAAGGACGTGTCGGAGACCCGGAATCCGCGAGCTGACATGAGGTGATTTTGCAGTTAGGATTATAAGGAATGTTAATTTGGAGAAAAAAGGTGGCATAAAGTATTACATTGCAAGATGAGTAGGTACACCTATTTTCATTGAATTTCTTGTTTTTTTTCCTTTTCGAATCACCAAAGCATTTCAAATACAATCAGTTTGCTTGGGGAAATTAAACTTAGTCATAGCTATTTATGTGTTCTATGTAATAAAGAATCGGTCACAATAATGAGATCACCATTATTTAAAACGTTTTTCGTTAATGCTGACAAATGTTTAGAGTTTCTACTGCACGTATATATCCTTTCTTCGATCTAATTATCCGTTATGAATTTGCAGGATAATCATTATAAAGTGATATGATCCTTTGGGTCAACATGTTCTTGTTCTTCATTTCCTTTCTGTTCGATCATTTATTAAAAGTAATGTCCATTCCATTGATTTGAAGCTGTCAATGAATGGCAGGTAAGTAAACCTGTCTCCTTTAATCTGCTTGAGCATACGCTTCCGCGCAGGGAGAAACTCAAGTTCTATAAAAATATAGTATCAGCCATAGAAGTCCGAATGATTTCTCGAGTAGCCATCATCAAAGGTTACGCCATGTAAACGAACGTGTTGATGTCTTCGTCGTGTCTTCGAATATATTTGTGCTCAATAAGCCATTCGATTTGCTCTTTGATCATTTTTTTACTGGGTAAAAACATATTCTTCAATATGTCTACTAATTCTGTTTGCAGCTGCGCATTGTTTATCTTCTTGCGCATCTTCAATATCTTTATGATGGCCTCCTGTTTGCATAAATCAAAGAATCGTACTTAGCATTATTTACAGTGAACAGAAAAATTGTAAAAACTTATATTCTTATATTTATGGTATTTGTACCTGTACACGTAATATTCTGAGTTGGACGATTGATTGATTATCTTCTTCCTTACTACGCTCTGTAGAGAGCTGCAAGCGACCAATCAGATTAATTTTTCCTCGCTTTTGCAGTTTGCCATTTTTCCTAAAAAGAAAATAGCGATGATAGGACTGACAAGCAATAGAATGAAGTTTTAACGGAGAATGTAATAGAATACAGTTTTATACTAACACAACGGCAAATTCCTGATTTACCCAAAATCGGGAATCGTGTGCAAAGTCCTTTGGACTGTGAGCTGGTGGATCTACAAGTAATAACTGTCGTTTGAGTTTTGGAAAAGCGCACAGTGAGCATAACGTGCGTCTTAATTCTGGATCTGGTAATTCAGTGGCCAATCGGAGATTCTCATAAGATATTTTTTCCAGCGGCCGTTGATTCCAAGCAAAAAGTACAGCCATTTGGAAGGTCGTGACATCCACGTCAAATCGACCCACTTGGTTCGAAAATGTTATCTAAGATATGAGAATAATTATAATATATGATTGGAGGTGAAATTTTTCATTTAATGGAATCATTACGAAAAAAAATGTAAAGTAAGTTTCTCAATTTTACCGTTCCGTTAGACATGTGATGATACCATTGTAATTTACGACCGCTATGTTTCTTCTTGTAAAAATCTTCCACTTCGGGAATGTAGTCTTCCAATTGAAGCGGTAAACTGACAGTAACGCGTTCGCTACCTCTTGCCCATGCTCCCGCATTCAGTATCTAGTGGAAATGTTAAATATTTTGTTAAAGATCCTCTTACAATAACAATTACAGTAAAATGTAATAGGATAGAAATTTACTTTGATATTAATGCTATCGGCAATGGCTGCTCGACATTGCTCCTTAAACTGTTGATTAAGATCCTGAGAGACTTTAATATCTTGAAACATACGCGCCAACTTATTAACATAATCCGCAGGCATTCCAACTTCTCGAAGCCATTCTACCATATTTTCTTCCTTCTCTGAATCTGCTGATGTATCCAAAATAAGACGTCGAGTTAGGTGGGCCTTGTGATACCGCATAAATACGTCCTTATTCTGAACGTATTTTAATACTAGTAGCTGTAACACGAACATTATCATAATACGTAATCTTAATTGTGATACTCGAGATAATTCTGTTAACGTGGTACATACCACATCCCTTAATTTGCTCTCAATTTCATCAGACGTAAGCTTTTTGCTTAGAGGAGTTTTTCTCAAAAGCATATCACAGTAATTAGCCAAAAGTTCAGGACATTTAGATTCTGGTTGGCCATTATTATTATTGTTCGGTTTACTGTTAACAACAGCTGTACCAACTCCTGCGCCTTGTCTAGGTGGTAATTCTAATCTGAATACCGTGGCATCATTAACCACTAATTTGTAAGCCTTGTCTCGTGCCGTAAGGAAACGTGGGTCGTCGTCAAAGGCTTCTTTCACGAGTGTTGAAAATCGACGAAATAAGTCCAATAATCTCTCGACGTATTTTTCAGAATCCTGAGTGATTACATCTACAGCAGCCATCATATCAGCCAATCCAGCATTCGCTATATGCTCCTCCAAATCTCTTAACATAGGTCCAACACCTTCTGGCACACGGTCCATCAATTTCAACATTAACCGTAGCTCTGTTGATGAAAGGTACACAAAATTACATTGGTAAAAATGTTAACCATAGGTAGGATGAGTATTCCTATATGCGACATCATATTAGTAGAACATTTAGGTAATTTACTTACTGTCCGTTTGATGATGTTGTATCATTCGTGGGCATTCTGCCAATATAGCTGGCTTAAAGGTAGCTACTAGTACTCGCACGCAACATTCAGTTAATAATTGTACACTTGCGCTATTTGGTTCTAGATATTTTTGTGCACGCAATTCTTCTTCTCTTAATTTTGCTTCAGCATAACGCATATAATTTTCCACTCCATGTAAGGATAATTGTTCTGGCGCCTTTACCCAGTAAAATGCCTCTGTAGCTTCGATATATGCTGCTTCGAAGTTTTCTCTATATATCTGGAGCTTGTCAGTTGTGTTAGAACATAGATTCACTAAAAATGTTAAGAGGGTAAATATACATGGACATTATGAAGTTATACCTTTTCTAATTATTATTAAATATTACCATAGGATTCTCTAACTCCAATTACCAGTTGAGAATCGAAAGCTTCTCCATTTCTTTCAGCTCGTACTAATCGCATTGCAGAATCTTGTAGTCTTTGTTTGATTTCACCGAATATACTTTGATTCCAACTATCTAGCATTAACTAATAGGAATAAGATTACTCGATAAATTGTTTGTTTTTATAACAGGTGACAAAAGTATTATATTTATACATACTTTTCTGACTATACTCTCATCAGGCTGATTTCTTTTCTGAGGAGTTGAACTTGTTTTCCCTGCAAGGGATGTTTCTAATTGTCTAAATGGGGTGGGTAGATAATTACACTGTGTAAAAAATTTTCCCCATTCAGCTATGTAAGCTTTCAATAATGCCTGCTCCTCTTGGTGTGCCAGTACTCTCTATGTTTCAAAAATTGGATTAAATATTATATTAAAAACTTTTTATATCCATAAACACAAGCAATTGAATATGATATAAAAAATTAATGAGTATGGCTTTACCTGTTGAGCCTGTTTTATAAAATCCATTATATCTTCTTTGAGCGCATCTCGCAGTTTGGGTGGACCTTTTTCATTCTCCAAACACACAAGATGAACTGAAAAAAACAGATCCTGCCATTCGCCTTGTGTCACTGGTTCTTGTTTCAGCAATTTTAATATAATAGGACGCATGCAGGGCCATTTATCTTCGAATGTGAATTGGCCCCAATCCTGCAAAAAAAGTACCTTCTAATTAACGTACAAAGAAAATTTAAAGATACATATATCCATTGCTTCTTATACATAACCATTATAATGAAATAAGAATCTATTTCAGGACTGATCATTACATTAATTCACTAATGAATAATTTTATTTTCAGACTGTCCCATAATTCAATATATTCATTTATACAAATATAAACTAAAATTGTACTATAAGACTAAAAGGATAAAGATACCGATGTTTCCAATGCAATACTTCTGTTGAGGTAGGTCAAGATATTTTGAAAATCATGCAACAATTCAATACATGTCAGTGACTTTATCCTTGTGATTATCATGATTGAACGAAACAAACATTAACAATATTAATAAAGGAATATTAAGTAACCACAATACTCATGACAAAGTTTTATTCCATTTCTGAAGAAGATATTTAAATATCTCTTACTCCGATAGTTGGTAATAATTAACGAGAGCAGTAAATTTTTTCAAACATTTCAATTAATTAATTTATCCTTTATTTCGATAAGAATTTCTTTCATTTAGTGACAACTAACCTTTAACATCGACGCCATCACAAAATTTTTGACATGTCCTATGTCGATGCGCCCAGTGCGCCATCGTCAGCCATCGTTCAATGTTGATGCATGTAGATGTCATCTTCAACATGCAGCAGAATATTTGACGAAAGGAAAAAATACATTCCATCGTTTAATAATATTGCACCGACAAAAATAGATAAATATACTTTTATTGTAACTTATTGCGTGATGAGATAATGCAATTTGTTGAGAATATTTTTTCCTAAAAAATTTAGCAGAAAAATTAACGATGACTATCATCCTATGGAATGCAAGGACAAAAGAACATGAAATCTAGTACGATTCAATGTAATAATTATTATGAAAAATGAAAAAAATGCGCAAGGTATAACAGCAAGGAGCAAAATAATTGTTCATGACGTTATAGACAAGGTGTACAATAATCATGGTAATCATCTTTATTTTCATTACTGTATTTCATATCTCTTGAAATCCAAACACATTTATTTATCCTCTATCGAAAAAAAATACAATAAATATCCGCATTATCCTAGAATTAACAAAATATTCCACATCATTTTTTTTCTTTCACTCTCCCATTTATTTGGTCTAAATTTTAATTCTTTTTTTTTTTACAAATCTAAATGCAAATATCCCTCGTTAACAACAAACAGTCTTAGCCAGTAGTTAGTTTACAGCGGAGTCTGAAAAAGCGAATTAATCAGAAACAATATTGTACATAATCTATTATAATTTCGATTACTGTGAACTTGAAAATTTGACGGTTTTTAATTTTTTTAATATTTTTATTTTGTCATAGCAAGAGAATCGAGTCGTCGGGTAATCGGTTAATATAGTCACCTGCTTTAACTTTATTTGAATGTAAGTAAAACTAAATGTATAAAACAAAAATTTAAACAATAATCTGCCGGCAAGATACATATTGCATTTACTTATACGATCTGGTACTCTTCCATTTTGGTACACCTACATAATAAGATTTGCGTTAGCATTCTAGCAACGTATCTCTAGGCATCGCCAAGTTTATATTTCCTTAATTTATATTCAACGCTATAGAATAAGATATTCAAGTGAGTCCAAAAGTCATTACCATGAAAGTGCCGGAATTACAGATTTGCGAAAAAGAACCCTCGATGAAAAGTGAAGACAATAATTGTATACATAATGTAAAAAGAAACATAACTGATTAGATAGAATAAGAAAGCTGTGAAGCGCACACTGAATTCAAGAAAACAATCTGTATTTGTTTATTTATTCTTTTCCTATAACGCTTTAATTTCAAACACTGCATACAGAAGGAAGCAGAGAATTACAAAAGCAAAATAAAATAATACCAGTGTCGCCAACGCTATTGCAAAATAAAAAATAAAATTTTCACCGACAAAAGGAATGCGGATACGCTATTAAGATTTCGTGGTCTCAGTTCTTTTGTCACCGCATTTTTCCTAACACCATTTCCTTATAATCCGTATTTCCATTTTTTTTGAGCAATAGGGAGATCAATTTTTGCAAGAAACGGGTTCCCAGTTGTTTTACTATCTCACGTGCTTTATATATTGTTCTTCTTAATTTCCCTAGGCTCGATTCGCTAAGAAAACTCCACGAAGCTACGAAGACGATAATTCTTAATCCGTGAGCCTTACATAGACAAAGATTAATTTTTTTTCCTGTATCGTATTGTAAAATAGAAATTTGTAGAAATTACTACACTAATCAGTTAAGTAGATATTTCTTATTATGTGGAGTATATTCTGGGAGTCAGGGCAAAGTATAGCGTACGTATGGGACCTCGACGTCGTTTCCATCAATATCATTGCAGCACAACTCGAAAACCAGGGCGCGTACATGGGGTTCCAGCTTCTTCTTCGACACCTTCTTCACCACCTCAGACATAGGCAGACTCATTCGTTCCTGGCACTTGGGTTTTGCCATGAAGAATGAGTAGAGCATGCAGATATTCTGCGAGAGCATCGTCACCTCTAAATTGTAACGTTCCTTGAAGTAATCGAGGAATTCCTTGAGAGTAAGTTCACCCTTGACCTCGAATCTATCCCAAAGAGTCCATTCGGTGTCGTAATACTTCAGCTTAGGCGCAGCTATCGGTTCTGAGAAACCGAAGAAAGGCAAGGCGAGATTTACAAATCCATTTTTATAAATGGCGAGATCTCTAACGCCACGAGCTAGTTTTATTAACTCCAAGCAGACAAGACCAGCCACTACTGAAGTGGTTGTAGCAATGGCCGGTATAATCTTTCCAGCGATGAGTTTGCTCTTGTGTCTATCAGCTGGTGGAATCTTATAGTTGGTAGCTCTTAAATTTGAAGCAGCTACGATGAAGTCTATATGGAAATTAGTGTCGTCGTCCTTTTCAAACTCTTGAGGATGAATTACAAGACCCTTCATTTGATCAGACTTGGGTAACTCCTCCTGGAGCTGAGTGAGTCTCTCGTGGTCCACGTTGCCGCTACCGTTAGACACCTGAACCTGGGAGTCGGTTTCAGCTATCTTCACTCCAGACTTTGGTGTAAATTCTGGCACTTGCACGGTGCTTACAATGCTGGCTATTTCCTCGCGGTTACGATTAGTCGGCAGTCCATAGATGACAGCCTTGAGGTTAGCTGCAGCAACAATGTAATCTAAGTGAAGAGAGTCGTTCACATCGAAGATCAATGGTATTGGGCAGCGCTTGGGTCCGGACCAAAATGGCTGACCACTGGAACCAATTTGTTCTGGTGGGAAATTAAAGAGCAACTGTCTAATTTGGTTGTTATACTGTTCCTGCCAGTGACAGCGAGCCCATGCGATACAATCTGCGAAGGACTTGGGTCTCTCGTCCACCAAGGCTATTTTCACAGATTCCAGGACTTCTAATGGTTGTACACCAGGTAGCTTCAGAGTCCTCTCGACGAATTGAGGGTCGGAGATGTATTGCGCAGCATTCTCTGCAGCTTGACGGAATAGACCCTCAAAAGTATCTCGGGCCCACTGCAGTGTATGTTCTATGGCGTTGGGGAAATTCTTCAAAGTGCAAATAGGAATGCTCTTCTCTGGAGGATCTTGAGAGGAGCTGTAGGACTCTGTGAGGAATGGAACTACTACTTGAGTGTTTCCCTTAGTTCCTAGAGTACCAGACTCTAGAAGAGGCTTGCGGTAATAAACGCAACGTCGATCCATGTAAATGCGGGCGTCAACATTGTCTAGGGCGTTTGCTACTCCATCCAAGACCTCGAAGAACTCGTCATTGTAAACTTTCTCGGTTTCCGGGCAGACTCGATTCTCATGTGCAACTATGTTGACATCAGGATTCATACCTTTGATTACTTTCGCTGCTGTAGAAGACTTTGATCTTTGTACATCGGATGGTCTGAATAAGAACTGACGATTTAGGTTGGATTTCTCAATGAAGTCCATGTCAGTGACTGTGATACAACCATTTTCTGCACCTACACCCATCATGGCAAAGTTTTTAAGCAATTCACAACCTATGGCTCCAGCTCCTACAACAAAATACTTCAAACTTCCGATCTTTGACTGGAATTTTTTGCCAAATACTGCTATCTGAGAGTCGTATCGTGTTCCTAATGGACAACAATCTTCTTCGGTTAGTTCTGAACGATCTGCTGGTAGGCACTCGATTGCATCAAAGTATAGCCATTGGTAGATTGGATGAAATTTGCCGGAACAAGCTTTCATTACTTCCTGAGCAACAATTCCTCCAATAGTTGCATTCATTGGGTTCAGATCTCCAGCTGAGATCTTAGCGAAGGTTTCTAGCAACTCAGTATTTATCTCAACATCAAGGCCATACTCTTTATTAACCTCTTTAGCAATGTTCAAAAATTCCTCAGCATCTTCATTGTTCCATGGTCTCGGTAATTTTCCCTTAGCTGACTGATATCGATGCAGAGCTATAAATGCTAAGTGCAGTTGACCAGGATAATCAAATTTTCCAAAGTCAGTGATGACAAACTCAGGCTTCTTCAAAGCTTCTTGAAGCGGTAGAAAATGTAGAATCTTTGGCATTTTCACCTGACTCACAGTACCACCACTAATATACTCAACGTACTTGCTGGTATCTCCAATACTAAATGTGTATGGTCCAAGAACCTTGATCTTCTTAGGCTCACATGCATTTAGCTCTGTCATTCCTTGAACTTCTGAGAATGTAACGTAATCTCCATCCTCCATACCATGCCGTGTATCATCCAGACACGTCACTACTCCTTCACTGTCCCTAGATATGCTTGCGATCAGAGCAGTAATTGGTGGTTCCCCATTGGTATCCACAACCGTGAAAGATTTACCAAAATCACAAAAGACTTGGGAAAAGAGTCCCCTAGTATCTGCTATTATAAGAGCTATATCGTTAGCATGAGTAATCTCGGAAATACGTAGTTGTTCCTCCAATGAAGTTTCGGTTAATACAACAACTTTAAATTTCTTGATATAACTGTCGGTTAGAGGTCCAGAGTGATGGCGAGTAGGTACATAGTTGTTGAGTTCTGACAAACGTTGGCAGCAGGCCGCAGCACGGTTCTTACCTATATCTGCCTCAGTAAGGTAGAACTGGGATCCAAGATCGGATATACGGCAAAGTGCATCATCGTGCAGGGTAACTGACTTGACCCCACCGAGGATGACGTTTTTGGCGATTTCAACGCCAAGACCACCAAGTCCTGAGATGAGGACGTCCGAGGACGCCATCCGGCGCATGGCGTCATGTCCGAGGACGTAAAGTTGCCTGGAGTAAAGTCCCTCGTCAATTTCCGCAGGTGCTTTGGAAGTTGAGCCGTTTTTCGCCATATCTCCGGTCGCCGCGGGGTCGTCGGCTCCTCCCGTGGTGGCAGCAACGCGTCGCTTCTTAGCTGGGGGGTCAACGGAGCTCTCCACCACCTCAGCACTAGACATCGGACTTTACGAAGGCCGTTTTATATCTGTCGATTGTTTTCCCCGTCTGCTGCACTGATAAGCTGCACACACTGACTCCCTCTTCCTAGCTTACTCTCTATCTCCCCGCAGGTTGCTCCACCAACGCGCCCCACGTCCTTACCTTCAGCCTACTTACAACCTTCCTCGAGGTTCTATGCACGCGCTCAACACACAACATGCACCACCGTCCATGCAAGAACGATTGAGAATGATTTTTCGTTCTTTCTGCTGTTCTCAGCCCGGCCCGTAATAGCGATACCGATGCCTTCTTGATAGGATTTTCTCGTCAACTTTAACTGGCTGCGGCGTGCTCAGGAAACCAAGTCGGTAGGGTAGAACGGTGAGTTCGTAACTACGACGTCCTCTGAACTGACTTCTCGAATATTCGATATTACAAATTTTCTTTTGAATTCCGTCCAAATCCGATGAAATGTATTTTTCAAAACAGGCGTATAGTGACTGAAGATTATTGTTGAGAAGCAGCTACAGCACGACGGAAATCCACAGAATAATGCGTTCTCCAAAACCATTTTTTACGTTCCGAGTGAAGTTCACTGTAGATCTTTGTCAGGGTTTTCCAATTATTTCAAATCATGAACACTTAAATTTTCAATATTTAGGAATATATATTCCTTACCGCAAATAAAGATAATATATCAATGATAAACTTTATTTTCTCTAATCTCTTAACAAGCAAACATATCTAGACAAGAAGATTCGTTTTTTTCTTTCTTCTTTGTCGATTTAGCATTGTTAATCTTACATGCATAATGACATCGTCGCATAACGTATTGCCTTATTCTTTGTACAATAATCTACATTGTCGAAACGAAACGTAATTTTCTAATATTATAACTGACATTTGGAATAACAGCCGTGGAGAAAATTATTATTTTACATTTGCGCAAATACTACCTGGAGTGGTATTGTCCGCCACACTGTGAAATACTATATCAACAAATATTATACATGCCGTTCATCATCAGCCGTTTTATTACAATAGATTAATATTCTTTAATTCAACGTCAATGAGAGCTCAATATTGAATTATCTTACTCTACATTACTATATTATGAAAGGGTCCCTTTTCAACCAACAATCCACTTTTGCAGATAGGAAATTAAACAGATATAAACATACCTAATAAAAAGAAAAGAAATAAAAAATTTGAGCCACACTCAATCAAAGTGGCCTAACGTAGGCCAATTTAAATTTGCAAATGCACAGCTCACTCAATGGAATTAAAAATGCGACTCATCATCGTCAAGCGATACTAAACTACCAAAAGCACGATGTGCAGAACGATCGTCCTTCGCCCCAGTGACGTTATTCGAGGCATTACCCATTCGACTTTTTCTTAAGGAAATATTGGTACCCTCGTGCGTCTCATCAGGTTCTGGTGAGGTGAAGGGTGATGGTGTCTGCGATACAGCCGGAAACGGCACGGTAGGTGCCAGAGATTCAGCCGTATCCGGTGCAGATGTTCGTCCCTCGACGAGAGAACCGCTTAGAACGGAGTTTGGTGTCCCGTTAAGAGAATGACCGAGTGGCAAAACGGGGCCGGTGAATCCTTCACTGGTTTTTCTTGGATTCCTTGCGTCGGGGACGGTTGAAGTCCGACGTAATGTCGCCTTCCTATTTCTGAATGAGATCATCCATGTTATACATATATTATTGGGTTAAATAGCGAATCTCTCCGTAAGTTTTCGTGGTTCGAGCTGCTCTATTGACTCTCATTTATCATCAATTCAGTGACTACATAATATATGGACTTTGTGCTGTTGATTATGTCCATTGACTAAAATTTACCTAGTGTTTCTACATCACTCCAGTAATATTCAGAGTCGTATATATCATAGCGTAGTGGTCATGTCTATAGCGCTTTCAGCCGAGATAGACACCCACCAGGAAGTGGCTATCGCTGGAAGTAAATCGGAAATAATCTACTATCTATACGATCCTCTCTCTTTTTTCCTTTCGCTTTTTGTTCTTTTTGGATTTAGTCTGTTAAGTATCATGAGGAAATTTAGCTCATGATTATTCTTGTTTTTTTCTTAATCTCAAGCGAATAAGCCGTGTGGATTTTCAGTGGTTGGGCCTTACTGATTAGCATCAACTGGAGATGATGTCTGATCAGGACTGTCGGAGGAACCGTTTCCGTTATCCCAGGAGTTGTTGCGTCGATGTTGACTCTTATCCTTGTAGGCTTCCGCAATGTTGTTGGAGCTACCGACGATGCGTCGCTTATCCAGCTCCTTCTGCACCTCCTTCGGCATTCCTCGAACTAATTTTCTAAGAACTCCAACCCCAGGTGCATCCTGAAGTTAAGAATATTAAAATGATTAAACAATGCAATTCTATGTAGTTGAATGTACATTTATGTCATACTACCTTGGATGTGGTGAATGTTGGTTGACTGGAGTCGGTGTTAGGATTCGTCCAGACGTTCGTGGCACCTGGTGCGTCATCCCCATTGGCACTGTTCAACATTTCAGCGGAATAGGTTGGTCGAGCAGGAATAATTGGTGATCGGCAACATACACTGTAATCAATGTAGGTCCCATTTTTGCCCACTTTGATAAAAAGACAACGAAGTTCTACTTACGAGTTGACATCCTCGAGCTTCTTCAAGAGCCTCTCGTTCTCGCGACAGACAAGTTCCTGATCTCTCATTACTTGTTCCCGAGTAGCGTACAACTCAGCATTCTCACGACGTAAAGCCTCATTTTCAGTTATATAAGAGCGCACCAATTTACTCAATTCAGGACCTTCCAATTCGGCCAGTTTATCCAAATCCACTGGTGGTGGCGATAACGGCAGACGTTTTTCTCCTGTTTACACAATTTTATGAAATTCCAAAATCTCTGCCAATCTTATCTTTAATATATTTTTTAAACGATATCTACCTTTAGCTTCGTTTCGTGAGGCACTCTGACCATCGCCTAAATGAAGAGCAGCCCTTAAGTGATCGTTTTCATTCTGTAGAGCATCCACTTCCCTCTTCAGACTGAGAATCAATGCTTCTCTTGGATCCTGTAAAAAGTTGGAGTAATCATAGCACGAGTACTTTTTCTATAGTAGCAATAATAATAGTATAAATATTTTTAAAACCCACCATGACTACAATTGGCTTTGTACGAATCTTCTTTGCTCTTGCGGCATATCGCAAAGTATTGATAGTCTCACTGGCGTTTGAACGTGCCGGCGATATACACGCGATCTGAAGGAAAGAAATCGGTCGTACAATTGCGTTACGTGTTGATTATTTTTTTTTTCTATCACTCTTTATAGTTCTAACCATAAGCGTAACTCCATTCCCTGCTAGGCTGTCCGCTAGCAGTTTCGTGAGCTTGCTATCCCGATACGGAATGTGTCCGCTCTTGCGTTTTCCATCACTGAGCGAGGCGATGCAGTATCCTGTGACAAAGACATGATTAATAATAAAAATTTAAATTTAAATCAAGTTACCAACCGATCTTCACGATCTCGAAACTAGTTTATGACTGATAGCAAGTACAGAATGTGCGCATGACTTCAAAGGAGCATAAAGGATTCGTTTAATATGTTAGGTGTGTTCCATTATGTGCTTATTGATTTCACAGCACGCATTTGTTATCACAAAGAAACGAATCGTCTGACGACTTGCTAAAGTCGCGATATCGATTCAGTTGATAATGATAATCAAACAAAGGATTTTCACACGAAGCACAGAGAATCGAGGCGGATGATGAAATTTATGCTTGCGAAATAATAGCGCAGTGGTTGTTCGCGAAATTAGTTTTTAGGAATTCCACTTAATTGGAAGATGGATGCTTGACTATTGATATTGAAAACTAGGTTAATCACTGGGAACTTTGATAGAAGCTAAAATAAATAATAAAGGGTAATGAGTCGATACGTACAGAATTTTGTGGGTCTATACTAATATATACTAATCGATATTCATTCAGACCGAGTGCACCATTTTCATAGAAATAGCAAGCCGCGTTGCTATTTCGACTGTTTCAATAAATGATTCTATAGTTCCTTCGAAGTAATACATATTGACTAACCCAGGACCATTAGGCTTTTATTAATATTATTCGCCTCCTCCAAGGTCTTCCCTTCGCTTTGAGTTTTCTTGGTCATTTCGCTGCCTGCCAGATCGACGAAGTTGATCTTTCCTTGTCTGGAGATGAACACACCATTTTCCATCTGATATGGAAAATTACAGCATGACATTCATATGTATTTCTTTCATAAAAAAATCCAATTGTGAATAGAAACTCAAGAAAGTCGAAGTATAGATATATCTGTTATTTCTTTTCCTTTTTAATATTATTTATTTACCTGCTGCTCAGATGTAATGTGCACTGTGAGTATAGTGTGACTTCTGCTGGAATGATCGTTCATATTGTGCGTGCCAACTGATCTATTCCTCATTCCTAAAGACAGCACATAAATGATTTATTAAGACGAGAAAATCATGCTGGTATTTGAAATAAAAAAATAGCAAGGATCTTATTAAGAATCGCTGATAATAGTCAAATGATATTATTGATCATTTTACCTTCCTCTAGTACAGCTAGAAGGTCATCCAGTTCCTCACACTCGACCGTGAAAAGGTTCTCGACGAAGAAGCCACGGATTTTCTTGCTCCATCTAACCGCCAATGGCTTACGAGATGTTCCGGGATTCAGAAGGTCTATTACCTGGTGGCCAGGGAAATTTTTAAAGAATTTTTTAAGTGGTAAATCAGTCCAATCTTTTCTTCTTGAAGTAATAATAGGCACCTTCTCGTTATATATTTCCAGGAAGGAGGCCTTCAGGACGAAATTACATCCCTGGCGTTCCTGCAGGACTTTGAAGAGGTAGACGAACGAACGGAACACCAATCCATGATCCTCCGAATAAGGATTCATTCTGTTGAACTGTGAAACATAGATATTTTATTTAATAAGAAATCTTAGAAATGTGAAAAAACAAGTAGGATGTGAAGTTATCTTTGAAATTAGTTTCAACATTTTCTTACTAATTTATAACCCTTTGAAAAGCCCAAGGGATACTCTATTCAATATCGATTTTTACTTTAGATTATATATAATTAGTATACTAACTTAAGTATGCATGACATCACGCGCCATCGCCCATGGGACAATAGGCTGTTTCTATTTTT
Source organism: Trachelus tabidus (assembly GCA_030142655.1). Lineage (NCBI taxonomy): Eukaryota > Metazoa > Arthropoda > Insecta > Hymenoptera > Cephidae > Trachelus > Trachelus tabidus. Next base: position 130,410 of record JARQTI010000716.1, read on the forward strand.
AAAATTTTTCTTCGCTACTTTCAACTGATAATCGTAATATATGAATAATACCTAATCGATGTACAATCAATTGATTTTGCCTGAATGAATTAGATACAGTCGTTAACCCTTTCAGCGCTGTGAACTCATACATGCGTTCCGAAACATCGTTCGCTATGGGCTATGAACCCATTCATGTGTTCTCACGCAACCAGTCAATTTGGGCTATGAAAGCATATATGCGATACCAACGATACTTGTAAGCCTAGAGATATAAAACAAAAAAAATAGTAAGAATGCGTTTCCAAACAGCGCATTGGACAGCCCACAGCACGCGCTTAACGTGGCACGACTCAGCGCTGAAAGGGTTAAAAGAAAAAAAAATTTTTGCATACTTGTACGCATAACCTTGTTACAATTTACCGTGTAACCTTTTGACCAATTTATCTCTCTATTAGATTGCTCCTGTAGACATTTACCAAGCATCGGTACAAGTGGTTCGAGTAATCGAAAATTAAATATAAAACGTATAGTTTCATTAATTTAAAAGGAGCTGTGATGGGAATGTGGAATAATTGTCTCTTGTTAATGGAAAACATCAATTAGACCGAGCCTTGTAATTGAAGTCTAGTACGAAACAACTTTTTTGTTCAGAGCACTCAGATGATATGCGATTAGTATCGATTTTTATCGTTATCTTTCGATAACGATTATAAAAACATACTTCGATTTAATGAACTATAATATATTTACCAATCCAGGGGGTCCCGTGAGCGTGTGCGTTTTTCCACTTCCGGTTTGCCCATAACAAAATACCGTACAGCTAAAACCCTCCACGGCCATTTCGATGAGCGGTTTGATTCCCGAATATTGAAGAATATCTTCCTGCGTGGCGGCGGGTTCAAAAACGACATTGTAAGAGAAAAGTTTAGCCTTCTTTTCGCCACTACTTGGAAATCCATCGCACTGATAAACATTAATAGAATTAGTTAAAAGGTTTTGCAGTGATTTCTAAAAGTTCAACACACATTTATTTTATTTAACAATCATTTCCTTTATACGGTCAATGCCATGTGGCTACTCACGTATATCTGACCCGCGCCAGGAAATTGAACGGCTGTGTCGTCACCAGATTTAATTTCCTTATTGCTAAGCGGACGCACCCTGGAACCAAAGTTCTTTTGTCAAATTTATCTTTAACGGAGTTTAGACTCTTTTTTTCACTTTTCTACTAAAAATACTAAACCATACCTGACAACGACGTTTATATTGTCTTCCGGAAGTAGATGCTGCGAAGCGATCACTCTTTTATCTCCATCCTCCAGTCTTTCTATGCTACCGGTTCTATTGGATTTAATTAAGAAGACTATTAATTTAATGGCGAATAATAATAGTTGATAGGAAACTAAATTTGTTTTATCTTTTAATTATGTACTAATTGACTATGGTCTTGTACGACAAATAATTGCATAATAATGCATGTACCACATAATTGCGATTATGATAATATCTTATAACCTATAAATTGACAGGCGCACTGTTATAATATTGATTCTTAGGGGGCGATCGGGCTGGGAGGATACAAATTATTCTACGTGCGAATGTATACTTTTTCGAAATATTGTTACCGATTCCATTATTAAGTTATTGTAATATAATTATATACACATCGGCATAAGGACAATATACATATATTAAGGAATTTTTTTATTTTTTTTTATTACAATAAATTTAGCCCGCGTCGTCTGATTCGTCGGAAGGTGAATGACAGGAACTGACACAAGGTTGCCGGGAAGTATTGATTTTTATTTTTATTCACAGGTGAATAAAGCTATCAAGGTTGCAACATAATTTCTACGGCATTTCTTACCGTCTTTCCATAATTTTGTCAAATGTCCATTGTTTTCCAAACGTCGACAAAGATAAAGCTAAATATTTAAGATTGAGATATTTCTTGTCGAAGCAAATATTGTTAATTCGTATGTATAAATAACAATGAAAAGGGGAAATTATGCGCTAGTATGAAATATATATATACACACGCACACGCACTAGGGATACGAAATTTGATATAATTTCATGATTCATCTATAACATACCAGACACCAACATGCGTGTAAAGTAAATAAGACACGTGTAATAATAAAATACATTAAGCGTCACTTTTGACATAAAAATGACTGTAGCGTACGTAATAATAAAACATTGGTTTGAGCAATCCATGAATTTTTTACCACTGAACCGAACTGTCTATATACATATAAACACATGACATAGAAAAGTTTTACGATACAAAATAACAATGAAGAAAATGAAATAAGAATTATTATTATTTCCGCAAGTAATATTTTGTCCAGATAATAAATAATAGAAGTACAATTAACATCGTGGCATAAATACGAGGAATCAAAGTTCATCCATCTATCATTTTCTCGCTAACATTCGACGAATTAGCAACGTGCTATCATTCCATCCAATAAAACTGCAATTCATCATATTACGGCTGAAAAATAAAAGGCAATCCCATTCGTGGAAGAACAAACTCGAAAACCTCACTGACACTTAAGTGCCATTGACATTTCTGCGAAATAAATCATTCAGCCTGGAATAGCTTTGTGCCATGGGCATCCATAGATTCTTACTTCACTAACAAGTTCGCCCGTCAAATCCATTCCGTAATCGCCTCTAATTTAATATTTAAGATGCGAAAAGTTCACGGTTATCGAGCATCGAAGTAAAATCGCGTGTCTGGCGATCACGTGCTGAACGCCATAAGCATGTAACACTCCAAGCGAGTGAATGCGGTACTAAATTTTGTATAGGCGTCAATAACCAATTTCTTAAAATAAAAATGAACAAGTCTTTATCTTAAATACAATATTTTGTTTCTAGATTTACAAAAATTCTGAAAAAACTATGGTTAGGATTTCTTTTTCAAAAGCTCCATACGTGCATCGTATCACGTTGTACTATAGCAAATCTTGCAATGGTCGACTGCTTTGTGATCTATGCGTATAAGTAATACATAATTAATAATTTAATCACCATAAGGGAATACAATTTTTATATGGACGTTTTGTAATTACGTCCTTAGAAGCTAGGACTGGACAGCGACTGTCAGTGGGTACTATGTCTATATGTAATGCAAACGGCGGCTGATTATTATATTATCGATCGTGCTAGACACTCGGACAAGGTCTCGTAATCAATACTTATATCGAAGTACGTCGTCGCGTGTGTACACGCGTGTCCATTTATATAACGGTTAGACTGATGTCTGCAAACCTAAAGTATTGCTGTGAATAATCTTCTCTAACATGGTGTTTCTATCTGCTGTCCTAGATATTGCACACGGAATTATCTTTTGTGTCTACCATAAGCCAATCTTGTTAGCTTCACCTTTTGCATCGAATAAAATCCATTTCGGCTTACTGATCGATCTTTGTAGTAATCTGTTTCGTGGTTTACTTTCTTAAGATTATTGCCTGTAAAATATTAAATATATATAATATATTGATATATGTAATTTTTTGATGAGATATTCTTACAGATATTCCATTTTGCATGAATAACAATGTTATACAGTGGTATCGTAATTTAAGGTTGCTATGGTCAGTTCGTAATAACAATTGACAGGCTGTGGCCAAGTCTTATTTTGAATGTTGTACAACATGGTGAGAAAGTGTATCGTATCACTTACGTACAATATACAGATGCCTGTACGGTTTAAACATTTTCTTGTTCAATTCTATTTGGAGAGCGACGTTCGGGTAAAACCGTGTGTAAAAGAAGCTGAGAATTTCATTGGATGGACAGTGTTATTTTTGCATTGGCTCGAGCACATCAGCCTCAGCCAGTACAGGATAGACTGAAAATATTCTGAACGAAGGCTAATGCATCGAAATAAGTTGAAGTATTAGTAAATTGAAAATTGGCAGACAATTTTTATGACACTGATTAATGCTTGTTAATATATCAAATGTATCTATTACAATACCGTAACGGACGCTAGATTACAGATGAAAAGTAAACGAAAAAAGAATAGAATAAAATATTAGTTTTCACGTTCGACGCGCATTGACACAAAATGTGTGATAATTTTCTAATAAAAAAATCATGTCAAATTTTACTATCAAAATGATTATTGCTATATAAGATTGTTCTGTTAGTTTTGAATAATTTATATCAATGATTTATATGTAAGTGCAAAATCAACCAGTAGCCACTGCGATAACTCAATGCAAGTAATCGTTTCCGCGTTTCTCCATGTACTGCAGAATAACACTTGGTGCATTTATACCTTCTGAGTATAGCAGAAAGTCGAGAGAAATTTTTAGCCCATCATTCTTTGCCAGGTTCCTTATAGGTCTTATAAGGAATCAACAGAAGCAATTGCTTTCCTACGATATAGAAGCTGGTTACCGTGAAAAAAACGTTTGGTGCCTGTTCAATTTGCGCTCAATATCCTTACTTGTAAATGACTTCTAAAGAACCTGGCGAACGAATCGAATTCGAAGGTTACTGTATTCTTGTGTGATGGCACTAAAAGTTTCTTTTTATGTACAACGTAATGTCGAAAAATGAATCATGAGTAGTTCTTTCCTTTGCCATTATTATTTATCCATTTTAGTGTCTACGTGGGCGCAGGTGTGAATCTGTAACAGTTTTGGTAATAAACGGGTCCCGAGTTATGTATGTTACATCAAACACGTAGTTGCCGTTGTAATTTAATACCAGCTTGAGTAATAATAATAATTGTCTTCATTAAATTGTACACCAGTTTCATTGAAATTTTACAGATAAATTTTGCCATGTCATACAGTGACAGAATGTTACCTCAGTAATTTATGTAATTACTAGAATTATTGATTATAGATTTACAATCATATCTTAACCATAATACTGTATCATTTATTCAATAGCACATTTATCTATAGTTCATGGTTTAGTCACTTAATACAATATTAATGAAAAAAAATTCAGTACTCACTCGCTTCCTCTGGAACCTGGCAAAGTATTTTTTCCTTTCCCTTTCGATCCGAAACTGCCCTTTCCTGGACTACTTCCTCGCGAACCAACCGATTGTTCTCCAGGACTATTTCCTCTTGATCGTCGACCTCTCTTCTGTTCCGGTTTAGAATCCTTCTTTGGGCTCTCGCCTTTTGGCGGAGGTGAATCTTTCAGCAGCACCATCCGTCTGGGATTAGATCGTTTCCAGAATTAGGGTAAATTTAAGTAAACGAATGAAATTCGTTAATCGGAATAGGTAAAAAGACGGTGAAAGGTATCCTGTATCATCTAAACGATCTTTCCAGAGTCTGACTACAGTTTCACATCATAAATATACTATAATAAAAGATTCTCTTGTAATTAACAATTTTCAATTAATACACTCAGAGAGTAGCACTTCGAGCATGAATTTTAGTAATCAGTGCCCACAAGAGAAATAAAAGAATTATTTCACGGGCAAATCCATCAATTACCGTAAGCGAAGGAAAATTAGAGGTATAAAATCAACGATTAGTCTGACTCAGAGGTTGTTGAAATTGATTGCGACATTACTATATGATACTCACTTGCTCTAACTCTGTCTATTCAAAAATGCATCTTTGTCACACCGTAATTTTTTCACACTGTTCGCGACTAAATTGATCTCACCGGAGGAGAATAACGCGAGTCAAAAAGCAAATATCTTCCATATACTCGAAATTCTCGTCTAGGGGTAGTAGTACAAAATAAGGGAGTCACGGTGTGACTGTAACGGTTGCGCGCGCGGGACTGACACAGGAGGTTAAATGGAAGTAGACTTGACCCTAGGAGGGTCGGTTGTTTTTCCTATACACGGTGGAGTCGATCGAAATCGTACTGACATATTCACGACTATTGTTCGCCGCATTTTTTAGCTTTGGTATGCTATATCCCCTTCGGTTAGCTATAGTCCGCCATACAGTGCGGTCACCGTCCACGTGGGTCACCACTGCGCCATTATGAACTTGACACCTTGCGTGTTACTGCTTTGCAAGTTTCCTTCAACTCCCGCATTTTGTTCATATACCACCATCTGTATAAATAATAAAAACTAATGATGTATATACATAGACAGTACGATAGTTTTCAGCCAAAACTTTCGAAGTTACCATATATATTTATATTTATAAGTTCCCTCAACCCCCGCATTTTGTTCATATACCACCATCTGTATAAATAATAAAACGTCATGATGTATATAGACAATATTTTCGAGGCTGTCATCTACCATTTGTCATGGTAAAAATATGGGCAACAGTGGAGTATTAAAAGTATACCGACCTGGTGGTATTTTATGTATTTCTCTGAGGTCTACAACAGCGAAGAGGCTGCCGACCATTATCATTCTGGTAAAAATAGTGCAACTCCCATCAGCATTAGATACGTTTCGGTTGAGTAGTTCTTCTGTAGCAACCATGACACTATTTTTGAAAACTCCATTTCAATATTTGATGATTAGCCGCATACCGGTTCGTTATAGTATGCTGTTGATTGATCGATTATCTTTGATCCTTCTTGCATGATATTAGTTGACACTAAGGACAACAATATGGAAATAAAAATGGTGACATATAGATAGATAGTGGTGATGGATGATTGTTAGAAAATTGAGTATTCTAATAAAAAATATAAAGAAGTAATAAAATATGCTATACCTTCGTTATTTGAATAATAATGGCTTAATTAATGACTACTTAAGCGATCGATGATAATGATTAAAATATGCAGAAACTATAAGGACATTTTTAAGAGTCATTATTAATCTATTATTAACTACAGTATAATAAGTAATAGCTGCTGCTACAAGAAAGACCACATTCGCGCAGCACACTAACATTATATACGTTTATAAACATTGATGAAAGCGAAAAGAGAATCGTAAAGATAATAGGTACCACACCTTTAGCGTATTTAAAGTCGAGGGAATTTCTTCATGAGAGATACCTTAAAATCTCGTATATAAATAGTAACCACTTAAGTTGAAGACGAGCACCACAAACAAGTTCCATAGTGATGTCACAATACATCACACTGACACATCGCTATTTTTCTATTGTTATGAAAAATCTTCCTTCCTAAATGGTGTATTCATTTCACATATTTATCCAGGATAAATCTACTAAAATATGACAATACATATATATTGGTATATCTAGATAAGATGTCAACATTATTTTCACCCTCGAAACAGCTGTACACTGTGCTCCATTAAAATTTCAGAACTCCTTAGTTTAATAATTCGTACCAATTTCAGTCAGGTACTATTAACAATATTTTTTTGTTTCATATCTGCCGATTTATCGATAACGATACAAACGTTAAGATTAAGATAAAAAATAGACGGTATCATAAAATCCATTACTCCAAGAATATGTCGTTTCAGCAGTCATACACTTTTTTCTTATCAAATGATGCACCAGGGTTATTTGTTCTGTCTGAAAATATATATAAATTGCATCGTCATTATAGAATTACTGGAAAGCATTAAACAGTATAACCTATGGCTATAGGTTATACATGTATGTAGGTATACCACAGCGAAAGTGGCATTCGTAGCCAGCGGTATCTTGTTCCGTTAAAGCCATACGAATGAAAGCTATGGGGTCACCATTAAACATCAAGATTACTGTACAGAAACGGTCGCCATAATATGATAAAATATATAAATATAAATTCTATACCGATCTTCTGTCTTCCTCATCGTCATAGAGAACGTCCATACTCATGAAGTTCAATCGTTCTCTGGTCAGATGATCGATAAGTTATTGTACGCCGGGGATGCACATTTTGGCTTCCTCAACGCAGTAGTACGGATCATAAGTTCTTGCCCTCTTTATAAGCAAAATTAGTATATACAGGTTTCGTACTGTAGGATGAAGGTTGAGTAGATGAATAGAAATGTGTCATTCCAAAGTAGTGTATCAATAGTGTCCATTTACTAGCATGTCAAATTTCTTTTGAAATTGCCACGAGCGCATTTGTTAAAATTTCTTTCAGAGCAATTATCATAAGCACAAGTATCTAAATCTAAAACCGTTAGATTCTCAGTGTCTTATTCCTGACTAGTGCAGCTACAGAGTAAAAACGAAGGTCTTTTTTATCGAGAGAAGTAAAATTTAACTAAATAAATCCTGCTACTATGCCCGTGACTTTATTTATAATAAATCTGTATTAGAAATGTATATGTATTTAGACTCAAAATGATGCATCTGTTTCTTGTGGTAAGTATCAATAACCTCAAATTACCATCTATGCGTCTCATTATCACCTAATACAGAACTAAATAAACGGAATCTACAGGAGTATATGTATGTATGGTAAATCATACTGGTTTTCTGGATGCATAATACTCGAACATTCCAGAAGGGATTCTCTCTGGTCGATCGAGGTAGGTTCACTCGACGTCTCAAATGTAAGACAGAAGTAGGGACGGCCCTGAGCCGAGGACAGGTTTCGGGTTTGGCTGAGAGAGGCAAAAGGAACAAACATGAGTTCTGCACTGCTCGTGAGTCGTTCGTTCTATTCACTAAACGTGAGCGTGCACGCATACGTAGGTTGCTCCGGCTTCGCCTTCTCCTCCAGTTCCTAACCTCGTCCTCTTCCTCGTACGCCACCTCGTGCTGCAACGTTGGGCCTCTACGGCCTCCTCCTCTTCCTCCTCCCTCATCTACTCGCCTCTCCACCATCTCTCCTTCCTCGCCGGCTTCTACGAGTCCCGGCAGTTTCGTATGCTACATCGGCGCGCACCGGGCACACTAGCCGATCTTTTTCGCGTTCTCCATCATCGCCACGTTTTGCTCCCCGTTCACCGAGAAGTCACTCGTTTCGTCACTTAATAATCTCCAACTAGAAGCCAGCAGACATTCTCGTGAGGACTTTATCCGATAGCCAGGTGATTCCCTATTTCAAATAACGGGAAGATTGCTTGATGTCCTTAGTGAATCTTATATCTTGTGTTCTAGCACCAAGTGTAAAAGTTTTTAATTGTGTTATCTAAACGTATTTTTGTATCAGTGCACACTTACCGAATGGATCGAAGATTGCAGTGATTATACTTGTGAGCATTATTGAAGACAGTGAATCTGGAACAAAAGGAAACTAGACGTCAAAGGGATTACTTCCAAAATCGTAAGTCCCTTACCTGTATCTATTGTTGATATTTTTATTAAGTTTCAAAAACTTTCTTACATTGAAGTTCTCGGTTGTTTCACTCAAATATTAAGCAAAGTCACGATGTTTCCTTTATATTCTTTAATGGATTCAACGGAAAACATAATTGGTGCTTTATCACTATACCATCTGGAATTGATTCTCTCATATCCATCACATTCTCACTATGGCTTAAATTGCTGGCTTTTACTACAAGTTCGAATAGATTCTCGTCGCAAGGCATTGTTACGAGGGCCAGTAAGCATATCTAAATAGTAGAAACTGCTGAAACTATATGACAAACGAGATTTTATCGAAGGTTCACCACTGAATCCATAGAACGTTCAACGATGAACTCACCTAATAGAACAATGGTCAATGGCACATGGGTTAATAAAATAGCCAATGTGTCATTGGTCTAGTAAGGTCATCCGAAGGCTATATCGCTAGGATGCAACCGGAATTTCATTATCTACATATATAATTCAATACATTGACCTTTATCGACACGTGTTCAACACATTAACGAGGCACCATAAAGTATTAAAAAAATTAATTCATTTAATTAATTCGTATAATGTGCCTAAATGTCTGAAGTTTCTATAAAGCTAACTCTCTATATACATCCTCTTATCTGACCATCTATCCATTCTCTTTGGAGAAATTGAATTGCTCCTGAGTGGATAGTAAAACCAATATCGCCCCCGATAGGAGAGGTCAAAGTGTCCGAGAGAGTTTCGATCGTCTACACGACTACGCAGCATAAACGAAAAAGAAAAGGTTGTAATGTGCAAAGTGTGAAAGTTTCAAGTAAATTTTGTCCACTTAGATACAATAGACAGTTATGCGATGTACAATCCTCGCGCATTCCAAATGACACTCAACTCGCTGAGTAAGGAAGAAAACAAGCTCGTGTCGCCTAGTTCGACCAGTCATTAAATTTCATAATAACTCCAAAAATAATAAAATTTATGAAAATATATTCACGAATATTGTATAATTCCGCTCCCTCGACTTTTTGAATCTTATTCCAGTTATATACCAAAGACATCGTACTCCTGTCTCTTGGTGACATTTCACGCTCTGCGAATTACTCGTCTCGGCTAACGAACATGCGTACCGCCGTTCCTAGTGATAGAATTCAAACCAGTCCCTGTTCCTCGTACCGCATATGTCTAACGCTATAAGAGTTTATATTATCGGTAAAGCACATACAAATTGCAAGTCAGTGATCTTCCTTGTAAGCGTTGAAAACATTTATTCTGTGTCAAAATTTCCACAGTGGCGTCTGGTCGGTGCCTAGCCATAACAAACTTTTGTATAAGCTGCTTTGCATCAGTTTGCGCAATCGCTCTTGCGCACCCGCGTACCGAGACGTATCCTCAGGAGAATATTTATATCCCTGCGACAGACATACCGTTACGTGCTTTTAACCGCCAGGAGTCAAGAGGAGCTCGTTCAGAAAACCAGTTGAGATTTTACCGGCTTGTTACCATGCCGGAGATTTGAAGAATGATACAATACAAATATATTACTGGTATGACATTAATGAATTGCAATGGGAAACGTTGACTAAACTTAATAATCATCATAGATTCCAATGTCCAATAATGATCCATGCCGCTAACCTGTAAAAACGTTCACATTGTATGGTGAGTCCCGTTGACGAGAAATTCTATAGACGAAATCAGTACAGAATATAAATGCATGTAAGCCAATAATGTGTGACGCATTCAAGAAACGTCAACAATACTGATCTGCGTTTGTCATAATGTACCGTCTGAAGTTATGGCTATTCCTTAAAGACGCTGTTTGACCTTGATTATATATATGCTATTTATGTTTAGAATACCATAAAGGCCATCATACCAGTTTAAGAAGTGTAGAGGAAAGAACGGTACTTGGTGTAGTGATAATGGAGAATTATTCGGGCGTGCCATGAAATGCCAAGGGCTACGAGAATATATGATGAAAGAGGGCATTGATGGTGTGGGCTCTGAGACAGAAAAGAATACAGTAAAACAGTATTATAGCAATGAATATACATACTGTGGAATGTATTACTGTCAAGGTACTAATACTGATATTTTTCTTCTTTTCCTTCCAAAGGTATTGAGAGTTGAAAATCGACAGTACATAGAAGTAGCTCCTACTCATTGTGCACGCGTAGGACTGATGAGAAAGTAGCAACGTTTTAAACACAGTAAATAATAAAAATGAGTTCTTCGCGTTAGAAGTACTTTCAAATTTACTAATGGAGTTTGGGATAATTGAATGTATATCGAAATTGCTGCCTGTAACTGTTTCGTATATCAATGACAAGTGTGTAAAGTCTAGTCCCGTCAGAGTGTATTAACGATACGATGAAACTTCCTGAAATAATATTACACTAATCTTTTACACACCTATATGTATTCATACGTGTAATTGGAGAAAAAGTCTTTTTCACTCTTTGAACGAGAAAGTTAATCATCCTAGTGAATCGCGAGTTACCCACGTGAAATTTCTCAGAGGAACGGTACTCCTCGTAGAGACCGGAAATGTTACACAATGCACAATGCACTACTTCCGTTATCCGTGAATAAATATGCGGACATTAGGCACCATACTGCAACCGGAAGTTTCACGTTGTTTCTTAGCTTGAGGATTTTTTTTTCTATAATTTTTTCTATATATTAATTTATTATACAGTTATAATGCGAATACAACATTCTGTTATGTTAATAGTCACGATTCAAGCGTTTACCTATTTATGCTAATTATGCAGTATCTCCGCATTGGAAACTCTTGTTAGTCCTGACAAAAGCATAAAATTAGTCACTGCTAAAGCGTAACCAGACGTTATGGGTGCATATTGTATATTATTATTTTTCATTTTATGTGTCATCTTCATAACGATTGAAGGATCGCCTTGTCTGTTAACAGATTGCACTGTTGAGGTTAGATTTTATTCTCGTCTTATCGGACTGTCTAATCTCAACCAAGTTGCCGTTAACTATTTTCCACGGAGTTGTCGATAAACCCTGAGTGCTTTTCCAATATCTACCAGCCCTGCCAAAGCATAATCATTAAAAAATGGACACCTTATCACTATTATTATATAGAAGTAATTATTATTAACTTGGACATTTCAACGCGTGCAGTGCGCCAGAGCAGTATAAGTTAGTACAAGGAATATTACTTAAAGTAAGGACCCTGCTTATAGTACCAATAAAAACACCATAACCACGTATAAAAGCCATAAAAATAATTTTAAGATTTAAAAGAATACAATTTTTCTACAATTGCTGATAATCCATCAAAACCGTATGGTCACAAGTAAATGGGTAATCTTGCGATAACTTGCAGCACTCATAGTCGTACATACAGTGGGTTAATCATCCGATAGAATCATGTCTAAAAGAGCGTGCAACCCATTTCCGGAAACCGGTTGGCCTTTTGTCGCTTCTGTCATGATACTTATTCTTTCTTTTTATTAAGGTAGGTTACACTATATATATATATACACACACACACACGCACGCACACGCACGCGCACACACACACACACACACACAC
>JARQTI010000716.1:143223-158205 GCA_030142655.1 Trachelus tabidus
CTATATATATATATATATATATATATATATATATATATATATATATATATATATATATACCCCATACGCGCATGCGCGTTGTCCTCAAATTTTACATCCAAGCCATACCAGGCGGACACGTTGAAAACCAGTAATTTTGTAACCGTAAAGAATATTATTCCGATACCCATCGTCGGTCAAGCTAGGACACTTCTCTATTTGGTTCGTCCTTCGCGTGACCCGCATTGTAAGTATAACTAATGATTTTTCTATCTCAGAAAAAAAATACTAGCAGACAAAAAAATTCTTCAACCGTCACATAAGAGGACTGTTTTCTTCAGCCATCCACAGACCTGGTCTGTTTCGTCCTTTCACTACGAAATAATTATGCGACGGATCGCGTGTGGGTATTGTGATCAATGTGATTTATCTTTTCTATTGTTTCGTCTGAAGAAAATACCTACGTGTCACGGCCATACGAAGAAGCTTCGATGGCTCAACATCGATTATCGTTTATCCTATTTAGTAAACAGGGAAACACTCATAAGAATCACGCGGTACAAGCAGCCATTGAGTACAATTAGATTGTCAAAATAAACCGGGAATCCTGGATTTTCTTGATGAAGAAAAAGGAAAGTATAAGAAGTTCCTGAGTCATCGATGACCTCGCTGTGATTCATACTGAGAATATGTATGACCCTGACTTGAACATGAAAAATGCAGCAAAGGACAAACTCATGAATATTTTTTTAACTGGTCAGATTTACAATGGTCGCGCAAGACAAGCTGACGTCGACCCAAGAAAATTAAGGGCTGACATTCATCCGACTAATTCACCATACATTGCATCCCGAACGCAGTGTTATCCAATCATCTTCTGGTGAAAACGTCGAGTAATTATTTCACGACCCTGCGGGACCGCGAGCTTTCACGCTTGGTTTCTGAGGGTACTTGCGCAATTTTAGCAACAATGGCTGTATCGTAACTTGCGTAACGACACACGAGAGCGAGCAACAAGCTTATCGTACCGAGCAAATCCATTTAAAATTCTATGGCTGATGATATTCGTCATACTTATACCGATTTAATGTAGCATTCGTGACCGAGTAAACCTGAGAACAGTTAATGGCGTAAAAGTCAAATATGCAAGTGCCAAATGAAAAAGTTAGGAGGTTATATAAAAATATTACATGCTTACGTATTTACTTATTTATATACCGTATTCATATAATAACAAGTTAGCCATGAAATTTTTTAAAGTATACTCATTTCCCATATCAATTCATCTGATGTTCCAATAATCGTCTACTAGCTTCGTTCTGGTATTCAGTGGCCGTATACACGCGAACTTAGCAAACAATGAAGGATCACTCGTGTTCATTTTTCCTTCGATTTTTGTGCATGCATTACGTTGTACGTGTGTATATACGTCATTTGTTGACACATACAAGAAACAAACGTGAATTAGTCATAGACTAAGGAGATTCACAAATACGCTAATGACTCAGTCATTCGATTGCCATAAAGAGAAATATATATTTCCTCATGCCAACCTAGGAACTTTCTTTGTACACTGGAGTTATCATGTTTGTTCTGTATTGTGTACAGTATAGTTTAATTAAAGTACAATTTTATGCCATTTTTAGTATGGCATTCAGACCTTTAAAAAACGTATTGTTTACTGTGGATCAATAACACTTCTAGTGCCGACCGAACGAATTGTACCAAAGCGAAAAAAACCGAACCATTTTGATGTAATTTAGAAAGGTTTGAGAGAAAAAATATTTTAAAAAAGTGAAAATGATATTTACAAAATTCAGAAAAAGAACGTATTACGAAATAAAGGGAGAATCCCTAAGGTTTTTATACATTTACTTTGAGTCAGAGTTCTCTCGCGATGCGAATAGTAAGGCGCCATCGGATACTCAACGATATATCGTTGCTCGGCACTAAAAGGGTTAATAACTTTAGTTCTAATTTATGTATCGTCTAACATATTGGTATTATATTTATTATCAATTATTTGTTATCAAAGTAGTACTGTGATTGTATTCATAAAATTTTTATTATTTAACATTGAAAATATTCAGATAGACTTTTGGAAAAAAAATCACCGACTTTTGTAACTGGTTCATATTTTCTCCCAGCTTCTGCCTTCGACGAAGAGCAGCTATTTCTGGACCAAAAAATTCTCTGCTTTATCGCGGACAGGTTGGCAACCTTGGCAATAACCAATGATCTATACTCTCCTTGACCCTTAACATCAGACGTCTAGCAAATGTTATCGAACTCAGTGTTAACACTTACGGTAGTGTTGGTAATCCTGAGAAAAGTAATTAGTCAACTCGCTAGTGATAATTATAATGAAACTTAGTTACACGAACGAATTCGGAATAAGGTGTGCCAGTGCACGCGTACCAATTTAAATCTAATCGGTCAGAGACTAAAATACTCCCCGCAGTATTAAACCCAGGCAGACTTAATGGCGCGTATTTATATCGGCTGTACGAATAATTGACGCCGATGAGTACCAGCGAAAGTTCTTTAATTTTCTCAAGAAGAAATTGCAATTTGTATATTTTTTATAGTAAAAGTCTCACGAGAACATTATTCGCCAAATATACAAGGGTCGGTGACTTTCTTATCTGCTCGGATATCGACCTTTTTTTCTCTTTGACTTATATCTGCCTTCACTCCGTTGACGCTGTTGGACTTATTTACCTGAGCGTCGGCAGTGTCCCAAATCGATAATCGATGTCAGTATTGATTGCATCTTTCATAAAAAGGTTTACCTAGACTTTATTCCACATAAACGCAAATATATCGTTCTACGTATTCATTTCTAATCTTGCTAAAGGCGACCCAAGGTCGATATAGATACCAGTATTAGAATTCGTTCCGTTTTTAAAAATTTCAAAAACCGCAATATTATTTCTTATGACAATGTATCATTGGTCATTGAACAGTCGATAGTATATTTTGGAAGCAGTACCGATATACGATTAGGATTATAATATCTTCAATTGGAAACGAAAATAAAATCAATTATGTCAGATTGATCCCAATTATAAAAATAATTAATTAAAAAATTAATTTCATTACTGCTCGAGTACCTTAGCATTCTCATTGAAGTTGAACAGCGTCCGACGGTATAATAAAATCCAAATGCTTATGCTTTCTCTAATATGGAGAAACTATTTGCAGACTGACGTAGTGTGTATGCAAGACGAACAAAGGACGATATAATCACGAGTAAGGGTAAAGTTCACACAAGAATTACAAAGATCAATGGGTCCATTGTAATCCATAAGAATCATTGGAATTTACAGTAGGAATGATCGTTTAGAAAATATACCAGATCAATCGATCTTTCTTGATCAGGGACAGACGTTAAGACGATAAGCGGCTATACTAGATTGCTTACCTGTCATTTCGCTGTTTATACGTGAACGATTTGGTAACTGACTTCTTGATTTCGTTATCAGTGAGGTCACGAAAGATATTACGAGGATAGCAAACTTGTCAGAGTCATCATCTGATACTTGGCTAACGATCATGTACAAAGGACACAGACACATTGACCATTAATGATTTTTTCAAAAATTGTAATTCAATTTAAAAATATGTCAGAAAATGCCCTGATGACTCTGAAATCGAATAATCGATAATTAACAATATAATTGAACTACTTTCCCTTCGAAGATATCAATATTATCAGCGAAGAATTCCAAAATATTAATTTGAAAAAATTAATTTTATTTATACCTGAGCACATCATCCACGTGTTACTTGTACAAAATAATTGTCTGTAGCATTTATCGCAAAAATCATTATTATAGATTAGATAGCATACTTGTAGAATGATAGAAGCATCTGATTCAATGATCTCTGTAAAGCGAGTAGTTGTATCTTATATTTAATAAATAATCGAATAACGTGTTGGCGGATCGGAATTTTGGCCTTGAGATTTAGTTGTTTCTTTTTACAGGAAATTTATGTACATATGGAATCTATAGATTACGAGGAGCCGTCGAGTTTGTTGCTGGCCGCTAAAGTAGCCAGCGCAGTTCCGGCTAATGCTGAAAATTTTCAAAATTTTTATTTGAATGCTTCTAAAAATCTTGACATCACGTCAAAATTTTATTCAGATACGACGTTATAACCTGGAAGCGTCGAAATGAAAAGCAGACATTGAAAAGACTAAAAACCGTTAAACGAGACATATCTACGAGTCTGTGGATACATGCAAACAAATAAACTTATATACATTACATACGTCAATAGATTATATTGAAGCATAATTACCATTTCTTTCGCTGGCGTGGAAAACAATATATTTTCTTACCTATACTTCAGTGCACAATGGAATAACAAGGATGTATTTCCAATGCGGTTCAATGACTTCGTAAGGCGATTTATCTCATTGCATATGACTAACATTCATTACAATTCCATCTGATGTACTAAAGCTAATCATTATGGTCCAAAGAAATCGAAGTGGCGGTACCAGTTATCTTGGTGGGGCCATACAGTGGGGTTGGCAATCACAGAAGTCAGTATAACTCCCGTAGTCGACTGCCTGGTCAGCTCCTCGTCATTTCAGAAATCGCTTTCCGAGTGAAGTGAGCGTCGCGACGTTATCGAATTTTCCTAACTGAAAAATCGCGGAGGTTAGCATCCTCGTATCTGTGGTAAAGTTTGCGCACCTGGTGGTTAAGTCGTACAATACATATCGCGTAACAGAAAAAAGTGTCTGGATTACTTGTTAGTGTAAAAAAAAATTTGTTATCTATCCATACCACATCGACAGTAATAACAATAATAGTTCGTCTTCGCGAAACAATGCGAGAGAGATTATTAGCCAGAAAAATTACGGCCAGTATCATATTTCGCTCTGTATTTCGTTTATCTATAATAAATGTATCGAAGAAGTGCGAATCGAAATGTCGAGGTAGAAATTATTTAAAAAAAAAGGACAGTCAGGTGACTATGGCGAATCCATCGGACTTGGATCGACTCGAGTTGCTAAATGGACGCCAATCGCTGTCCTTAATTGTTGCAGCAATACTGCATTCGTCATTCGTTCCATGGATATTCGTTGTACTTAAAAATTTTTAACTCTACTGTACTTAAAATTTACCATTTTATTGCCGCGCGGTATTCCTTGTTCTGATGACGCGAGGCATCTGGGAGAAGCCATTATTTTTCTTCCTGAAGAGACTCGAGAGTGCAAGTGAACGCGAGAGGAAAAGTTAATTAAATAATGGCTACCGGAGTGTTTCACGCTTGACTTTACACGGAACGGATCACAATCGGCTACTGACTTAATGCATGGACCATTTAGATTTTTGAATAATCCATATAGTATTCTAACGTATTTTAATCACTGAATGAAATCTTTTGAGCCGATTCCCAAAGTATTATTACACTATTATACGTTCTCGATATGGAAACGTGGAAATTTGATATACAAAATTATTACGTAAATATGTAATATTAATTTCGCTGTTGAATTGAAATTTATAACGAAAAAAATATTTTTTAAGTACAAAATGGATGTCCTTGTACGGTAAGTTCTAATTGTAAAGTAACGTTTTAAACTTCGGTTGTGTAATCTAGGTAATTATAAATTCTCAACTTATCGGGTTATCCTTATCGCTTTGATTATCGAATGAATTTTTGGGCCACGCCTGTGCACCCTCGTGGCACTGGGCATCGATTACTTGATCGATCGATTAGTCAAACAACCTTACAGAAAATATTCACTTAAGGTTCTCATAGACGCAATTCAATTTTCCTGCCGTTTTCTCTAGCTTTTACGTAGAAACTCACCTTACCGTAACTGATTCTAATCCCGTCCTTGGCCAAATGAACGGGCGAATCTTCTCTTCCTTTTTAACTGGAACGTGCGCGATTTAGGTATAATACTATGTAAGTATACGTCTATTGCGTTTACTCCAGTCAAAAGGTATTAAATAAACACAGTATGTTTGCACATAAATTACCAATGTAATTTAAACGCGAGTATAATTTAAAGTCAAATAAGAATCGTATACAATGAAATCTAAAGTAAATAAACAATTTAACATTAATATTTTTGAATATCAATCAGATGGTGGGCACTCAGTAAAAATATGAAGGATCATTGAGAATAAGTTGTCGGATAAATGGGATTAATGTAACAATAATTATGTTAAAAGATAAAGTAATATCTTCGTTACCAATTACCTTTACCCGCATTACGAAATACATAAGATTTTGAATTTGCTAAAGTTTATTCGATAACACGCAACGAAAGCCATAAAATAGGTATCAATAAATTTTATCGGATTATGACAACAGTAACAATATATGAACTTTCGAAGGTTTACGTAACATCGAATTATGACGATTACGTCATATTCGAATCGATAATTGATATTAAGAGGAAAAAAAATAAGTTTATAAAAATTTCGATCTAACCTCTTATAAATATATCTAACAAGGTATATCTCTCAATAGCCGTGTCATCGATGCGATACTTTATAGATTCTATTATCAAGAATCTCGATAATATCGAACGACGCGATAGCGAGAACGGCGGGTATTTTGAATTTTCAAATGACTCGAGTCGTTAGACGGTTACATTTTACAGAGCTTTCCAGCCTAGTACCGAGAATTCGGTGCTCCAGGTAATCCTGACAAAATAGTAAAATTAATGACTGGTATAAATTTAAATCATACGTACGTGCATACGTGCCTATCTTATCTCGAACGTCGTGAAGTTTGTGAACAGTTTGGCCAACGTAGACTCAGCAGCAACCACCAGGTGCGCGCGATTCTTTCAAACAACACGGTACCTCTAACGACGATTATTCTCGAAAGAGGGCCTGGCGCGTTCATCTTATACTTGGATTAATTTATTTTTTACTGTATCTTTTCATTCGACTTCGTTCTAAATCGTCTCACGTATCAGCGCATCACGCAACGCCATGAAAATGAGGTGAGTGTATTTACCACGACGCACGTGTCATGGAAATTTTATGTACCATGCTGAGATGGGTGACAGAGTTGGAAGTACTTGGGTAAACTTTCCGAGAGTTTTTCTATGGATAAACGTCGACGAGAAAAGTCAGGTCATTTTGAAATTTACAAATGCCTTTCCTAACGGTCGCTTAGAACGATTTTGTAACCTGCCGACAATTTCAGTATCTGCTTCACGGCTTATCGTTTTACAGTTTACAAGGTCACGTTCGTGTCCGTGGAATTACGATAGGCTTAGAATTAAAAAAAATATACTTATGGAAAAATGTCTCTTGTTCGATCACACGAAAATTATAGATTTCAATATTTTGCAATTATAATTTAGTAATGTTGATCTCGTCCAAATTTAACCTAGAAATTCTTAATTTTCAAATACTTTTATAGAGGTCAATCCATATTGGTTGAAACTCGTTAATCAGACCTCCTGAGATTATGAAATGGTTGCAATCTTGATGCGATTAAACTTACTATGTGCACTCGTGACAAATACGAAGTAGCGATACAGTACAGATAACATATATCCGTCTATCGCAAAGTTTAAGGCTTAACACACAATTTTTAGATTGGATCTCAAATCCAATTGATTTTCTCTTGTTACCTAACGTCAGATAACAAGATTGTCAACGTGTAAAAAATAGCAAGGGAAATAATATCTGACGCTCCTATAAAAAAAAATCGATGATAATCCCACCAATGATTTACTTTCTTGTCACGGAAATTGACACTATCCTGAGAAAGTTGTCATGGCGTCAGTTTCGTTTTACTTAAAAAGTACGTTTTATATGTACGCGACAATCGTTCGCCATCACACGTGTTATCGACACCGAACCGACAGTATCGTAGTCACGCACATGTATTATATATGCATAAGGTGTCACGTTCCGTGTGCGGTTATCGTCGTAATAGAAGAGTTTATGGTTGGTTACCGTATAATGGCGCTAAAGATACAAAGATCTGCGTTCACGTCTCGTCTTTCAGACCACTTTAGAGTAAAAACGAGCCAACGACCAATCAAAATTTAGCATCGGCGAAATGACGGCTGCGGATTGGTCGTTGAATCACTCTTATTCAAAAGTGGTATTTAACGATAGATATGAATACGGACCCAAGACTATACAGTACAGTGTATAGTGTATGGTGACCTAATTACACTGGAGAACAAAAGTAAAGTTTACTAATTATTTTTCGATGACCGATATAGGAATGAATTATTAAATTTTTATCTAATATGAATTTATGTACTTTTTACAGCGTCGAAAATAGCGCAGCGGAAGCTGGGGGTGGTGGGGGCGAGTCCGGCAAGAATCCGGAAGTCGAGAACCAGAGAGCCTCTACGATTATGGAGAGAGGACTGCACGAGAGGGACCGCGTTGGTGTCCAGGACTTTGTTCTCTTAGAAGATTTTACCAATGAGAATGCATTTGTTGACAACCTACGTAAACGTTTTCGCGAGAATCTTATTTATGTTAGTTCTATTTATATTGCACTTTTTTTTTAATTTTATACCGCAGTCGTTGGATTGGAAAATGGGTATCATTATTTTCATATTACAGACGTACATCGGTCAGGTGCTGATATCGGTGAATCCTTATAAGAATCTACCGATCTACAATGATGAGAATATTCAGTTTTATCAAAAAAGAAATTTCTTTGAGGCAGCGCCGCACATGTATGTATTTAACAAAAGAGAGGAATATATATATGAATAATTATAAAATTTAAAAATCTCATGTTTGTGTTTAGATTTGCATTGGCAGACACGGCCTATAGATCTCTCACCGAAGAAAATCGTGATCAGTGCATCTTGATCTCAGGTATTCATATGGAACTATTGAAATCGTTCGATTTCTATTTATTAAATTGTATAATAATTTGAAGGTGAATCCGGCGCGGGAAAAACGGAAGCGTCGAAAAAGGTACTGCAGTTCATCGCAGCAGCAACCGGTCACAAGAAGGAAGTTGAAACTGTGAACGATAAGTTAATTGGCAGTAATCCGGTCCTCGAAGCCTTTGGAAATGCCAAGACTAATCGAAATGATAATTCATCACGTTTTGGCAAATACATGGATATCCAGTTCAACTATCAGGTGAGTCTAATGAACAATAACTCCGACGCACTTGCGGTATGTATGTTTTTATATTTTTCACTGTTATGCATACATTACATTTACAACAGGGTGATCCGGTCGGTGGTAATATTCTGAATTATCTCTTGGAAAAATCAAGAGTCGTCCATCAGACATCGGGCGAGAGAAATTTCCATATTTTCTATCAACTTTTGGCTGGCTCCGATGACGAGACTTTGCGTAAACTTTTCTTAAAGCGCAATTTAGATACCTATTATTACCTTAGCAGTGGTGTAAGTACAAGTGTCTTATAAGAACCGTTTTCCTTCAATTTATTAATTTGTTATTGAACCTTTTCTTACCAGACGAGAGGAGTCATAGATTCTATCGACGATATAAATCAGTTCAAGGAAGTCTTAGAGGCTTTAAAGACAGTGGAAGTCACTCAATCCGAACAAGACGACTTGTTCGCCATTGTTGCCTCAGTTCTGCATATGGGAAATGTTGGTTTCACCGAAGAAGAAGGTATCGCAAAGATTCTTAAGCCAGCATCCGTGGACGCAATAGCATCCGTGAGTACGAATGAATGACTATTCAAATAGTTTTATTAAATTTTGTTATATTTTAATATGTTTGTCTAATCAGCTTCTCGGATGTGATGTCAATAAACTGGCTAAGGCATTCACTCATCGCACCATTGACGCTCATGGAGATGTGGTTATTACACCCTTCAATAGGGAATTGGCAATATACGCGAGGGATGCTCTTGCCAAAGCAGTTTACGACAGGCTGTTTACCTGGCTGGTAAGCAGATTGAATAAATCCCTTCAACCGGCAGATCCGCGTCGCAATGTTATAATGGGAATTTTGGATATATATGGTTTTGAGATATTCACAAAGAACAGGTGAGTCTTGCAATTCTCATTTCGCTTTTAAATGTTACTGGATATACGAGACTAAATTTGATGGATTTTTTACAGCTTCGAACAATTCTGCATTAATTTCTGTAACGAGAAACTGCAGCAACTGTTCATCGAGCTTACGTTGAAGGCTGAGCAGGAGGAATATCTGAGAGAAGGTATTACGTGGGAAAACGTCCACTATTTCAATAACAAAGTTATCTGCGACTTGATCGAAGAGAAGCATAAAGGTAGGTGTATTCTGGATGGTTATATATTTTTCCAGTGGGATAAGCACGTAGGGAAGTTTTGACAAAGGGATTCTTGTCTGTAGGTATCATATCACTTTTGGACGAGGAATGTCTCCGTCCTGGTGATCCGACCGATCTTAGCTTCTTGGAGAAGCTAAACTTCAGTCTGAA
Organism: Trachelus tabidus; assembly: GCA_030142655.1. NCBI lineage: Eukaryota > Metazoa > Arthropoda > Insecta > Hymenoptera > Cephidae > Trachelus > Trachelus tabidus. Next base: position 153,613 of record JARQTI010000716.1, read on the forward strand.
TAATCATCCTCACTACATAAGTCATATGAAGGCTGATATACAAACCCAGAAAATTATGGGACGCGACGTAAGTGAAGTTTTACCATTATAATAAATTTATTTCTAATGTAATACCCATCGGTGTAAGCAGCTTCTTATATATTGAACTCCATTACAGGAATTTAGACTAGTGCATTACGCCGGTGATGTCACTTACAATGTTCGTGGCTTTCTGGAGAAAAATAACGATTTATTATTTAGGGACTTGCGCGAAGTAATGTCTCATACAACAAACTCCATAACGAAGGTAATTTATATAATGGCTAATCTTGCAAGGATATATCTATCATCGACAGTCACGACTGCAAAATTAGGAATGATGATTAAACCATAATTTACTTGAAGGCATAATAGATAATCGAAATAAGTTGATTAAGTATCTGATAACATTTAATGAATGATACTGATATCTTTGGAAGTTTTAATAACACATATCATACATTGTAGATACTGCTAGATTAAATGGGCATTACGTGATATCGTATATATTTTCTTGAAAATGGCTATTATTTTAACAGGCTGTGTTTGACGTCAAAGATTTGACGAGTAAAAAACGACCAGAGACTGCCATAACGCAGTTCAAGAACAGTTTAAATAATTTGGTGGAAATTCTTATGGGCAAGGAACCCTCTTACATACGCTGTATAAAGCCGAATGACTTCAAGATGGCCAGTGAGTTATTATTACACACGATTCAAGTGCGTATCGTTTCGGTATGGCTAACGACTCAACTTCGTGGATTTGCTTTCAGATCAGTTTAACGAGAAGATTGTTCTTCATCAAGTCAAGTATTTAGGTCTAATAGAGAATTTACGAGTGAGACGCGCTGGTTTCGCTTATCGAAGACCGTACGAACAGTTCCTACAACGTTACAAGGCTCTATGTCCTTTGACCTGGCCTCGCTATGCTGGACCAGCCAAAGAAGGAGTGCAAGCCCTAGTCTGTCATCTTGGCTACGATTGTGATGATTACAGGATGGGCAAGTAAGAAAACAATATATATCATTAGTACATGAGCTTCTTATCGTTATAAAAAGATTACCTAATTTTGTACTTTGTCCTCAGCACTAAGCTCTTCATAAGGTTCCCGAAGACCCTCTTCGATACCGAGGATGCGTTCCAGTTGAAGAAGCACGACATTGCTGCGATAATACAGAGCAAGTGGAAGTGTATACTGCAGAGACGAAGATACCTACAAATGAGGAAGGCGGTCATTGTTCTGCAGAAATATATTCGCAGATGGTTGGCTAAGAGGGAAGCCGACCGAAGGAGAAAGGCGGCAATAACAATTCGAAGGTAAATTGTGCGAAAGAATTGTCGTCCTGTCTCCTTTACATAGGATTGTCCTTTCAAAAGTAAATTTTCTCATGTGTGAAACAGATTTATAAAGGGATTCATTACGAGAAATGGACCGCCTAATGAGGAAAACGTGGCATTTATAGAGTTGGCTAAATCCCAGTGGCTCATTAGACTCTCCAAAAACCTTCCCGTGGGAGTTATGAACAATAAATGGCCGTCGTGTCCTTATGCTTGCCAGGAAGTTAGTACCTGTTATATTATCATTACTATTACGTTATCTGCACAGTTGTGTTCCTAATTTGATGAATTCGTAGGCGTCTGCACTACTATTTGAAATATACAAGAAATGGAAAGCTAGGCAGTACAGGCTAAGTCTTTCACAAGAGGAGATAGTACACTTCAATTTGAAGATTCTCTCTCAAGAACTTTTCAAGGGCAAAAAGAATTCATATGCAAAGAGTCTGGGTCCTAGATTTTTGGAAGATCGTCTAGGCGCTGAACACAAAGCCCTTAGGCAAACTTTCATTACAAATATTTTACCACGTGGTGAAAACATCAAAGTAAGACATTTTGAAGAGAACAAATTAACGAAAATCTTTGTGCGATTGTGGTTTACTGCATCATTTAATCCGTTTCTTATATCTTAGTATGCGACACCGGTTGTGAAATATGATCGGCACGGTTACAAACCACGGGAAAGAGTACTGATCCTTACAGAAGAAGCGGTTTACATATTGGACAGTTTGAAAACGTTCAAACTGAAACACCGATTACCATATAAATCAATTGAAGAATTGGTAGTTACAGGAGAATCGGATAACTTATTGATTGTTAGGATACCTCCTGAGCTTAAGAAGGACAAGGTAACATTGCTTTTTATAGAATTTAACAGAATAGTGAATGGTGGTTTAATAAAATTGATGAACTTTAATGAAATATTTTCTGAAGGATCGACACTTTTCTTTTGCACAATATCTAACGTTTACTAATCAAACTATGAATTATAACTACAGGTGATTAAAGACGATGCATGTGTTAAATTTGGTGGGAAAACTGAAAAAGTAATCATTTTTAATTTATAGCGTACGCTAACACATCCATAATATAGGTGCTTCAAAAATTGATACATATATTGCATGCATTATGAGTAGATAAATACTTTTATTTGAGCTGATGGGTTGCGGGCGAAATTGTGATTCTAAATTTTAAAGCTTATCAACAGATTCAAACGAATCCGCTAGCTATTATTATAATCATAATAGAATACATATATAAAAATTTATTCATATTAATTATAAGCATTATAATAAGATTTTGCAATTATATATTCGTTTATTTATACGTAGGGTGATTTAATTTTGGAAGTGCCTCACTTAATTGAAGCTCTGACCAAAGCGATTGATATCACCAAGAATCCAAAAATCCTCAACATTGTCAACAACGAATCGTGAGTTTGAATATATTATTTGTTTAGTCTAACAAAAAGATAGAAATTAACGACGATGCATCATATGTATTGACAGAGTCTCACATAAGCTAGTCAGTGGAAAGGAAGCTCAAATCGAGATTAGGACGGGTACGACTCCAGCCATTAGTAAGAATAGACAGAGTGGCCATCTTCTAGTGGTAAGTATTGTACAATCGACCTGCCAATTAATTTTATAAAGAGAAGTAACAAAGGTTTTTTCAATATTTTAAGGTTGCTTCGCCATAAAAGCATGCAACGAAGAACAGATGGACGAAGAATAATACGTACTTAGACAACGTGAGGCGCACCAAGATATCGGAGCTAAGGAAGCCTTAACTAATGTGATTTTAGAAGAAGCAAAGTATTACGAAGAGATAGTAATAATAATATATATTGTAGAGACGTACGTTTCATAAATCAGTACGGTTGCGTCCTTGTACCATAGTCATGTAAAAAAGAAAATATGAAACAATTCTGATTTGATAGGTATTTAAATTTTCCTGATAACTACATGGCATGCAGATCTTAATCAAATTATTATACTGTAACAAAGCCACAGAAACTTTCTGCCCATTTTTTCACTGGCTTTTTTTAGTTGAATGCTTTTTTTTGGAGTTTACTTTTTGCCATTATTTACAAAGAAAGCCAACAGTGCCATTGAATTTGGTCCAGTGTCGTTGCTACTCTTAGTATTTACATGAAATTGTTTGAGAAATATCAAACGTTTTTTTAAATATATTTCTAGAGGTATATTATTTTATGAAGATATAGTTACACTTTTGTATGAGCACATAATAACATATTAATGCAACTGCCAGTACTAATGTATTTGACAGTGTCTGAGCATGGCTCTGCCAATAACTGCATTTCATATTTAAAAAAATATAGTGCATTAGTATATTCAAATATGGGACATATTTTAAATAAAGTAATATTTCAATTATAGGTAAACATATTTCTTACTCCGCAGAGACCTTTAATCTAATTCCTACACAGTCAAATATATACAGTCATCAGAAATAAACTTACAATTTATTAACATCATTTTCACCATTGTCAGATTACTTTTTCTTCGATGTAGTTGCAGATTCTTTTTTTGTAAGAGACTGCTTTCCTCCGAGAGCTCTTTTTCTCAATTCATCTTCCATAGTTTTATTTACTGTCTTTGTGATAGCCTTCTTCAACTTATGCGCCTCTTGAAATTTGGTTTTCTTAGATTGAATAGGTGCATCTGTTCCCCAAATAAAAGTACAGCCATCATAAATATCAATGAAACAATACAAGAGCCAATATTGTATAGCAACCCTAAACATTCGCAAGCCATACTACAAACAGTAGATGGAGTAAATAAAAATTTCTTCTTACTTCCACGACGTTGAACTGCAGCACCCTTGTTGCTCTTGTTTGCTTTATTCTTTCCAGATGGTGGAGGCTTTGTTTTCACTTTCAATTTCCCTTGTGCCATTGCTTTAAATTAATTTTTTGAACAATCAATGAGCAACCTCGCGACAGATATTTTATAGGTTATTTACACTTCTTCAAATAATCCCTGCTATGTGTATGTATGCATGTACATAAATACGTATGCTACTGGGGAGTCACTACATACAGCCACTCATTGGAGACACGGCACTCCCGTGTATGGACTGTTAGCAAAAGGAGCAACGCCATCTTATCGGTAGGCTGTATTACCAGAGATGAATAGGGTATTACCAGAGATGAATAGGGAGATTGCCAATGGGCCGATATTCTTGAAACCAATTTTATTTTGGAGTAAACGCGCCACCT
>JARQTI010000718.1:0-56433 GCA_030142655.1 Trachelus tabidus
CGAGGAAGAATGAGCGCTCCGAGTCCCGGCACTGCCTCGAGCGCTCCCCACTCCCCGGTTCCTCCCACTCGCCGAGTCCTGCGCGACGAATTTGCGCGCTCACAATTTTGGCAACTTCCAGTACTTCTAAATATGCTTGGCCAGAATTTCCGATTTCTAAGCGTTAATATTTTACTTTATTGATTTAACTAATTATTTTAATGTTCCTAACACCTAATTTATTAATATTTCAATTTGAATACAATTTATTTTCGATATTCTACAATTTTAATTCAATTTTTATCTACTTTGTATATTCTGTGAGATTTTGTTTTAGAGATCCAATAATATTTAGTAGTATTCGGAAAGCTTTATTCAATTTTTTGAATTTTCAATATTTTGGTGCAACTAATTTTTTTGTTCTCCTCTCTTCCTTCTTCTTATTCCTTTTTGGTTTTATGCCCTCATACAGCACCTAGTGCCAGGGAATCAATTGCCACTACCCCGCTTCTATACGAATCCTTTTATTTTACCTACGTGAAGTTAGCACTGATGAAACATTTTTCAAAAATTGAGGTGCTACACGAGTGTCAAGTTGGCATCGCACTTTCTTAAATATGTCTTAAAACAGTTTTTGAGAAATTCTGTAGTTCCCAGTCTCGATCTAATGGTTGCTTTGGGAACCAGCGGTGAGTAGCGGAGAACCTCTGCCCGTCAAGCTACGCGTTCGTGTTCACGTTTAGCTCGGCTACGACGGGATTCACTTTATCGACCGAGGCGATGATCCCAAAATCCTACTTCCAGACTCGCCGCTACAATTTAGCGCCATGATTTTGGTATCGCCTAAAACCGTAGCATTGTGCATCTCCCTACTCATCTCTGCATTTAGAATGTAAGATTGAAAATCTATTTAATAATACCACATTTTATGATTATTAGATAATATCGAATGATGACATCAGTGAACTTTGTAACTAGCCCTAGCACTCAAAATTGTTCATAATATTTAGTACTGAATTATTTTTAATAATAAAGTAAGACTAACTTACCGTAGCAAGAGGAAAGCAGAAGAGCTAAAGATAAAAATACGAAACAATGCTAACGGAAGATTTATGAAAAATCTATTAGAGTTCCTTAGCAGAAGCGGGAAATTGTTCATCTCCCAATAAAATGAGAAGAAATAAATAATACATCATAATTAATTCGTTGAACGATACGAAAGTATATTTTTTGTCTGCTAATATAATTTCCATGATAAACTGACTTTTATACGTTAAAGACTTTAGGTCGGATAGCGAACCGACCTTAACAACATATCTCTCTCTCTCTCTTTGACTTAAACGTTAATACAGAAATCGTTTAATGTTCTCTTGCGATCGTTAATAATAGAAGGGAGAAAAAAATAAAAGATCACAATGATAATCGCTTAATATCGCATTCAGTCCGCCAAAGGATTACGGGTTGATCCTCGAGCTTAAGGACACCGGGTATAAGGTGTTGGATACTTGGGACAATATTTTCGTTACATATCTTTCTAATAATTAATTACGAAATTGATTTGCTTATCGAGGAGATACAAAAATGAGAACTGAAAGTAAAATAAAAATACTGTTAAGCGTTAGCATAAAAGTTTTCACGCTGACTTCCCTCCCATAAGATTCACGTTTCTAACCTCTCTTTGTCTGTTTCTCGACGTGATCGTCGAACTAGGATAATTAGGATAGAATAATTAACAACTTTTTACTTTAAAAAAGTTTTGGATCGCGTCATACAAACGGTCCTGTCCAATACCTAACATGCGTGTGGGTGGCACCCGTTACAGAGACGCCATGTTTCTCTAAGATGGCCGTGGCCTTGATCTTGTTCTTGTACTTCACGTCCTTAGGTTTAAGAACGCTCTTATGATTGCTAAGAAGTCGCGACGGGGTCAGGATGGATTTGTTGCTGAGTCCAGTGGCTTCCAAGAAATGATCATAATAACCGCCGTTCAAATTTGAATCCTTAATAGCTTTCCCGCCAGTTTCAGTCTGATTGGACGCTATAAGACTTCCTAACCTCTCCGAGCCATCAGCCTCGGCGCGATCTGGATCATCTGAAAGATCACAGTCATCTAGATTGAATTCTTCAAAGTTTTGTCTGATGTCAAAATCCTGATCAAAGTCAAGGTGCTTGTCTCGCGTACGATGATCCTTTGTTCCCCGTTCTTCCGCTTCGCCGATCTTGAACTCTTCGAAATGACGGACGATGTTCGTTACCTTGGCCATCTTGGGCTTCTCTTGGCAGCCATCTTGATTCTGTCTCGATTGAAACGAAGATCGAATACTGTTGAATTTGTTCTTTCTCAGAGTACCGTCGTAACAGTCGTTCGTTCTCAACGGCGACCTGCCGTTTCTCTCGTCGTAGGTCAAAGTTCGAACCGTCGTGTTTGGTGTGTTTTTAGGAACACTTTTGGTCGACACTGAGAAACCAAATCTTTTATTCTCGTGCTCCGGCGTCCCGTCCGACGACAATTGTCTCTTGTGCGACTCATTGATGAGAAAAGATGGACTCGGTATCTTTTTCAAGACTAAAGTATTATTTTTGAATTGTGGTTTTGGCGGCAATGCCGGTGGCGTCTTCGGCGGTGGCGATGAGATCATTTCCGGCAGTGACTCTATATCTTCGTAGTCTAAATTCTTAGCTATGGTCAGACCCTTGGTCGACATCTGAAGGCAAACTTTCTCCTCTTCCCTCTCCATCCTTAATGGCGGACTCGGTGACTCGTTCGTTTTGATTTTTTGAGGATTATTCTTTAACGACACTTCGTCCACCTTCGGTTCTATTATCAAAATTGGAACAGCCTTGGACTCGATGGTCTCATCCGTTGACTCCTCGACAGTCTCTGCAAGGACTTCGCTCACGACAACATTGGCCGACTGGACGATTTTCATTCCGAACTCATCCTCGGAGTTAGTAGCCTCAAACATTCCACTTTCAGGATCCGCATTGCTATCCCCATTGTTGTTATCCTTATCAATAATATTCTCATCAGAATTGCGTCTCTCCATCTCGGAACCGACAGACTCTATGTCGGAGAGTCTAGCAGGCTCGAATATGACTCTTCTACCGCGATGCTTGAATTGTCTAGGTACCGACAGAACGTTATCCTCCTCCTCCCTGTCCCTGAGTAGAATCTGATTGACGCACTCAAGAACAGAATTGTGATTCCCATTGGAACGATAGGTACCAAAGACTTCGTCGCTGTTTCTATCCTCATCAGGATCACTGTACCAGTTGCCACTGTTCTCCTCAAGATTCGTATCCTCCTGGACGTCTATCCTGGAGCTCCTGAGAACGCGCGACACCTTCTCCAGGTTCCTAGCATTGTTCTCCTTGCAAGCGTTCTCATAGACTGGCTCCTCCTGATCTTGCTCTTCGTCTCCGTCGTCCTCGTCTTCCTCAGACGCATAGTTGCAGTCCATACCATCGTCCTTGCTGTCCGTCCTGGCGATACCCAGGTTCCTCGAATCTGACCTCTTGTACACCTTCAGCGGCTTAGACCTGGCGACCGCGAAGCGTCGCCTGGGAAATTCCACTCTGTCGTCTATGGTGGTGAGCTCCGTGTCGCTGTCGGTGACCGTAGTGGGTGTGCACCTGTTGGACTTGTTCAGAGTGGAACCAGGTGACACATCAGTACTCTCACCCTCGCAGAACCCCTCGGTACTAAGAAGGGAAGGACTGCTGTCGGTCGTCGTAGTGATGATCGACACGTCCGTATTATTTTCGCTACTGGTTATACTGGTCTTGGACACATCGCTCTCGGCGAAGCTGTGGGTCTTCCTGATCCCCGTACCAGGTCGTTCCTGTTCAGCGTTAAGCTTGGTGATGATCTCGCACTTAAGATTCTGAATGTCCTTGCTAAGACTACTGTCCGAGCGGCTCGTGTCACTCTTGACACTCTGGAGATCAGCCGTCGACGTGTTGTCAGCGGACCTATCGTTATCATTAATGGTGTCCTTGCAGACGACGTTCTCGCGCTTGGACTTGATGTAATTTTTCGTGTAACGTCGCAGCTTGGCAATCTCTAGCTGCTGATTGCGTATAACTGTGTCCTTTTCGCAGAGAAGCTGTCTGATGGACTTTTGCTCCTGTTTCAGTCGACCCTCCAGGACCAGAAGAGCGCGCAGGATCCTGGATAGCTGCTGATCCCGAAGGGCTCTCTCAGTCTCGCGTCCTGCAGTCCTGTTGTCCAGCTCTCGCACCAGGTCTCTGCACCTCTTGGTAGCCGCTCTCAAGGCTTCCCTGGTCCTTGCCAGCTCCTGCTTCAAAGTCTTCACCTCGGTCTCCATCTGAAATCATTTGACAAGAATTACAATTTGAATCTCATATATCCATTTTCTTTGATCCTCCCATAAGATGTCACGGTGTCTATTTATCGACAAGCTCACGGTCTACCGGACCTGATCAATCATCCCCCTGACCAGGAAGACGACTCTCGGAGGAAGCCACGACCACGGTGCCCTTGATGAATTTTTGAGCGTGTGACAAAAAGGCGCAGCTGTCTCTAAAGAAAAGCAAAGCTATCCAGGTGTAAAGTGGGACCAGAAAGACTCGACCTGGTGATCCACGTACGGCAGGAATAAAACGGTACGAGAGAAAGGAGTCTGGTATAAGGGCGCTGTTAGGACTACCGGCTAAAGACAGTTACTACAGGTAAGAGTGATTTCACTGCTGTTATTATATACACGATATAATATATTCCACATCTGACTTCGGGCTATTATAAGCAAAGCCGTACTGACTCTCTTTAACCGTCCAAATATATTCGGGTGTACAGAATCATCGTGGTCCCGAGCCTCGCCCAAATCTTCTCGACAATGAAAAACCAGTTCCGGCCGATTTGCCAGTGTTTAAAGGATCCCGTGTGCTATGGCGGCTTTGTATGCGGGACAACAGCAAGCGAGCAGCTGTTCCTCTGGGATTAATGAAAAGCAGTTCTCGGTTCCCTCTAAGATTCCCTCGGGACGCCAGGCACGTGCTTCCGCCAAATGATCCAGGATCCCTATGACTTCCGATTACAAGATCCGATCTGTAATCGATCTTTAAAAATGGGACCGATCCAATTTAAGGATTTAAAAAAAAAATTTTACCACCTGATGGCTCAACGGCCGATCCAGAACGATCGAGATAAAGCGATTCTCTGTAAGATCTTTGAATCGAGTACTACTCGATAGATCCCAATTAGAGTCACGATCAAATGAGCTCCTATAGATCAGTACGTAAAATAATTTCCACGCTCGATCGAATTCGTGATTATTGTTAACCTTTAATTAATCCACCCCCCCCCCCCCCTCCCTCCATCCCACCTCCTCAGGGAAACATGTCGATTTAAAATACCGATAAGATCGTCGATCGACAAATTATTCGCAACGTGCCCGCTGTCCACCCACGGATCTATAGATCGTCGGATTAATTTTTGTCTGCTGAAAGAATTGAAGAGGAAAAAAAGAAGAGGTGGTTCTGTCTGAACCGGAGTATCTTTTTTTCTTCTTCTTCTTCTTCTTCTTCTTCGACTCTTTCACAGACTAACAGCGACTCTGCCTGACTTGGTTCTAGGTCAACGATAAACGGTAACCGCGGTAGGTACGGTGATCTTTTCGATCCTTTTGCTACCGGTGCGCGTTTAAAATTTTAACGCAACATACTGCTTGCTATTCTTTTCGAGATTCCTTTTCTTTAAGCCGAGTTTCCATTCGCACGAGAAAATAGCGTCGGCTTACGTTATATCGCGTTATATATGCAGTATATATATACATACACCTTGAAACGTTATCAGCACTAAGCACCATTTTTCTAATCTTTCCACGAAGATAAGCAAGGATGTGCTAAATAAATAGTTCTTAAAATTAGCAATTATTGCAACGAGCGATTTTAGTACGACGATAAAGATAATTTTGTGTGCCTGTGAAAATAACATTCTTAAAAGGACAAAATACGTAATAACAAGGCACAAGGTACGTTTGATTGATGAAAAAATTTTTTATACCCAAAACAAATATTTACCGCAGTAACGTTACATTATGCTTGCGAATACGCCTTCGATATTTTGAAAAACAGTATCGGTCCTTTGGAATTTCAATGTAACTTTAATGGACGGTAAATAGCAATAATAACACAAAGCCCATCCTTCCCCGTACTATCTCCCTCTCCCCCCCTCCCCCCCTCTCTCTTTGTATACCGAGGAAACTAGACATCGGCAAAGAATAAAGAGAGGTGGAAATTTATGACCGCAAACTCTGAGGAAGCCGCAAATTTTCACGACACGTTATAATTAGCCGCTGGCTGACGCTGAGTAGGAGGTTTGCGTTACCAACCTACCGGCATATATGCGTACATACAGCACCGTCCATATACGTATACATAAAGGCGCTTACGTACTTGCACGAGGTGGTAAACTTGGAGGTAACTAGCTGAAAACGGGTCCATAAATAATAATAAAAGGAAAAAGAGAATGATAAAGTTGCCATAAGTGGTAGCAGGTATATCTACGTAATTCACGTAAAGAGACAGGACAGCTCGCGGTAGTCATGGCGACGCCCAACGCTTAATGGATTATTAGCAGACGCCATAGGGGATTCCCCGACGTTCGTACAACGAAATGGAGTAAAGGATAGATAAAAAAACAAAGTGAAAACCCCGTGCCAAGAAATAAAATAAACATGAAATTCCTTATGGTAATTAATTGCCTAGAGAATTACCCAGCAGTCCCAATTCTTTGTATTAACCGTCATTTATTACCAGACAAATAACTCAATACAGATATACGTGTATGTGTTAACCTAAAAAAAAACTTCAAAAATGGCCCAAAGTGGCACAAACGTCCCGAAAGGTATGTTGCAAACTTTCTCCATTCTTGCCAACGGTTTTTCGTTCGCAGCACGAATCAAATCGATCCTCGATAAGAGTATAGAATCCAAGGACTGAAGTTAAAATTGAATTTCGAAAATTTTTTTATTTCATCTTAAAAAACTCCCTAGCGATAATAACGACAGTGTGCAGCCGTAAAAAAAAAATATTTCGACGAGTCCCTCGGTCGACCAACGATGACTGAGAATCGACGAGGCGGGAATTTTGAAAATGAGATGACGTCATCACCCTCCACGTGGCCTAGTCGTTACTACCGTCACTCTTTACAGCGCTTTACCGGTTATCCTGTATTTCCTATCCTTAAGATGCTCTTGTCGCGCTCACCAGAAGAGAAATAACGGAAAGGAGAAAGTCTTCCGGACAAGCAGATAAATGCTACGGACCGACGGGGTATTTGATCGGCATTGTTGCTGATTACTATACTGAGTGTACAAGAGTGTTTATATATATATATATATATATATGCATTTATATACCCTCAGTGTGTCATGAGACTTGAGGACTGGATTGCGTCAGCGATTTAAATAATTGCTTGTTTAACGACAAACGTCATTTCTTTTAAGAGCATTTAAATGTCATCAGATAATTTCCTAGTACGTCACCGACGAGTACAAGATAATTGAAAATTATTTTTCCCCTGGTACGTGGCAAAAGGTTGTCGCGAGAGGTAACTAAAAAAAATTTTGATTTAGAGTTAATTAATTTTTTTTGTCAAATTTTCTAAGCCGGGTACTCATGTTTTCGCAGACGTTCCCATGAAAACCAAGAAACAAATGTTATACAGACTTTTTCATATCCCACTGGACCAGCTATATAGATATACTGTACGTGTAAGTTGTACGTACGTTACATCCAATGGCAACAAGCCACAGAAGGTACACTCAAGTAAGTAAAGATTTCAAAACTAAAATGTCCCAGGGTTACGACGACGAGCTTGAGGCAAGACGAGAGTGTGTCTTGATTTTCTTTGGAAAAGAAAAAGGAAGAAAAAAAAAGCATTTCCAAGAACCACACGGCACAATGATCCCTTCCACGAAAGCCCCGTGAGAAAATACACCTGTACTTTTCACGGACGTTGAAAATTAATGGCGCGAAAAGAGTAGGCATTCAAAAAAAAAACAATTACGAAAAATCTCACGTCCTCGAAACGTCTACGGAGACGTACCCAACATTTTCTTTGACCAGTATGTTGTAAGTAATTTTAAAAAATTTCTTTTTACCATCCTTCGTCATTCTTCCAGCAATATATACACTTATATATATATATATATATATATATATATACACACACAAACTGTAGAACTTATTAAACCGTAAACTCTCTAATCGCCGCTCTCGTCAAGTATCTCTTTCTCGTATCAAGAGGAAAGAGCACGGAGCGAAAAATAATACGAAAAATAAAGAGAGTGAGAGAGAGAGAGAGAGAGGGGACACACTCTCGGTACCGCGTCCAAGATCAGACTGGTACGACGTCTGGTCGTTGTAGCCGGTAAAACGAGAGGGTAACGGAGAGTCGGGTGGAGGAAAGGGGGGGGGGGGGGCCTCTGACAGACTGTGAGCCAAGAATAAGAGAAAGAATCAGGCCAAGAGAGGAGAAGAGTGAAAGAGAAAAGAGAGGAGCAGGGGGGAGCTGTTGGAGGAACTAAAACGTAAAGAAGACCAATGCGAAGGTAAAGAAAGAAGAGAGACAAGCCTAACCATACATAACCTATACGTATGTATAGGGTAAATGGAAGCAGGTAGGTGTTCGGGTTTTTGGAACACTTAAGGTATAGTACATATACATAGAGTATGTATAGGACATATACATATATCTACCAGGTCGCGTCAGGTAGTCGTATCAGCTAGAGGGACTGTTAGATCTCCGTGTTTCCATCCGAATTAATTCTAATGTAAACGTGCGCGTAGTCAGCTGATTGAAAATCGGATACGAGTCGGAAAACTGATAATTTTGGCATTTCTCGTGTTATCGCAGAGGCTATGTTGTCGGAAAGACTTTTCCGAACCAACGGCAAGCATTTCGTAATAGCGACCTATAATCCAGGCTAATGGCAACCTCGCATCCCTTTAACTAAATCTGATTCAGCCGGCGCGAGTGACAGTCGGTAAGGTAGAAATCTGCTCTCGGAAAATTTTTAAAATTACGATTTGAGGTTAGGTATGCTTTTCTTAAGGTACCAGTGGATTGTATCGTGCGAATGGTAAACGATGTCGAAGGATAGGAACGTGGAACGAAGTTGCTCCGATTGTGGACCCAGGGTGAGTTGGAGCGTGAAGCTACGGAATACAGAGTCCCAGGTTACCTGCTGTTCTCAGAGAAGAGGTTCGTGGAGGTCTGTTATGGACGGAGGATGAGGGCCTGTCGTCTTGTTTCTTTTATAGGTTATCCTTCTGTGTGCTATCCTCTCCCATTAATACTCGGAGGCCCTGGGGCGTCTAGGGCGTCTGGGACCAGGGCGCTAGGCTGCAGAGACCCGAAGCTAAATCGTGCATGACACGCTCGAAATAATCGTCGGGTCTGAAAGTGAGTCGGAGCTTTTTTTCCCACGTAATGACTCTGGAGGATTTTTGAAATTTGGCGGGAATTACGAAATCGAAAAATTTTTATAATTTTTTTCAACCTCAAGAAGTTCTATGGCCTGGATTTCGATATGGTAAATTTGATTAATTCTTTTTAAATATTTCGCTCGATTTAATTTCCGGTCGATCCGACTGATCTAATTTTTCCATTTTTTTTTATATATAGATCTTCCCATCGAATGAGCGTCGCTTTGAATTTATCCAAGTAAATTTATTTCTTCCATCAATTCGCATCCTGACTCCACCCACCCCAGTCTTACTTTCTCGAGCCGCTAATCGAACCGGCCTTGTGATAAAGGAGCACCAGACTCTACGATCAATGATCGTTAATACGCCCAGATGCAAATGGCGTATCATCGATTATTCAAGTACGATATACGTGACGTAACTTGCCGCTGTAGATAAGAATTAGCGATCGATCGATTATTATCGACGTTACGATATAAAATTAGAATCGAGAAACCGGTACGTGAAAAAAAATCATAACGGCCCTAATAAAAATAAAGAGTCAAATTTGAATAATTTTTTTTGGTTACACGACTAACTAAATAACAAATTCACAAGATCATTATCCTCGTGGTCGATCACTTACCATAGTCGTATAGCTGAGCCATAATTTGGTATCGATCTTTTTCCTGCACGACATCCTCCACCCGATTTGATCTTATCAACGTAATATCTCGAAAATAGATAAGCAAATGGGGGGCCACGCTCCAATTGATTCAGCATCGACACCACGATCGGGCGTGTCAATAAAAAAGTTAATTCGATTGAACCATTCGTCCCTGGAGTATCGATGATGATCGATGGCTTATCATAATCGCCCAATCGAATTCTCCCAAATCTTTATCCAAAAGTTTCAAGACGATCCGATCGATATCGATTTATACATGACACCTGCGATATCATAAATGAATAAAAATCGATGAATTTTCATAAAGTTTAATTAGTCACGATCGATCGGTTAATTTGTATTAATTAAAGACACACTATAATATCACGCGTCACACCTCTTATCGCTTGTGGCTTCCGAAACAAATATTTATATTTAAATAATTATCGTTATCAATTTAATCATTATCATTCGCATTCACAAAATTATTATCACAGCCGACTATTCACAAGATGCGCTCCCCGTCCGCATCGAAATCAAACGAGCAACTGTCAAGTCTACCTCCTTGGTAGCCGCTGCACTCGGTCAGGGTATTTTCAAACTGATAATGACAGCAGACGCGATAATGATAACACGAAGATTCCTGATCGAATCATTAATTTCTTTTTTTTAATTAATCAAAATTATTATCACAATCAACAATTCACAAGAGACGCTCCCCGTCCGCGTCGAAATCAAACGAGCAACTGTCAAGTCTACCTTCTTGATAGCCGTTACACCCAGTTAGGGTATTTTCAAGCTGATAATGACAGCAGACGCGATAATGATAACGCGAAAATTCCTGATCTAATCGATCTCGTCACATACCTCGATACGTGTAAAATATCCCCAGTGGCTTAGCAACGAGAAAGATATCGCGAATTCTGATAAGTATTCGGAAAAAAAAAATAGAAAAAACATAACCTAACAATTTTTTAGTCCCACGCGATAAAGCCGCATAACGACAAAGCGACCCGTACTGCTCGATAAGCGAGCACCGACTGAACCACTGGACTATTATTTTAAAGAGAAAAAAAAAAAAGAAAATGGAGATCAAACCACAGGATATCCTCGCTGAAATTCCACATCCTGTCTTTTCTATCTTATAGGATTACGGGCTTCTGAGGATTCCAACAAAGAAAGTCCTCCGAACAATCGCGCACAGCCACTGTTGTGCGCTCTGTACAATAAATTGCGTAATCGAATTAAAAAAAATATATGCAAAACAAAAGTTTTGCCAACTCTCATTAATCACTGACCGCGTTGATTATTCATTCGGAATCTTAACATTTCTTCTTTTCATTTCTCTACAAAATATTTCACAAAAATAGTAATGTGGATATTCTGGTATTGTCTGTCAATGATGAAATTTGCCTTTTTTCTACATACCTTCCACATACGAATTTCCCCTACCTCTGCCAACGTGACCTAACAGTGACGCGTTTGAAACAACCATTTACCAAGCACCAGAGACCCCGAGCATTCAATTAACTAAGGACACAGCTGCCACACTTGAATTTAGTATCTTGCATATTTACTACTTGTCTCTTGTCCTCCCTGCTATATCTATATATATTCACATACGTTACGTCATCGCTCTATACGTATTCATTGTATTCCAGAAACACGTGGTGCGATTGTTCGCATATATAAATATAGTCATAAGGTCGTGTACCCCGCCCACTCCCACCCCCCACATCACCAAGTACCCTAATCACTGATACACAGACGGACCAGGCAGGTGCGAAACTAAGTGGAACCTTATGCGGGTCGCACGCTTCCAACCTTAAAGCTACGACCACACAACCAGTGCGCATGAATATTTTTTCCTTAAAATTAATCAATTTAGAATTAAATTTGAATCGAAAAAAAATTGTCCGATAATTTTGGTTTCGTCCTCAATTTTTGTTTTCCAAAAGTCGTCCAAATTACAAAAAAAAAGGGGACAATCGTGTAAAACAAAAGTCGCGTGAGAAGCACTGTGAACCCACGTTAAAACCCTTTTACCTGGGTCACTCGTGAAACAATGGTACGAAAACAGGACGCGGGTGACATATGGCAAGGTACAGTGGCGTTAAAAAGAAAATCAATAGTTTTGAGATAACGGTGTACCTACGTCACGAGCTACAGTGCATTAGCTCGATAGAGTGCATCTATTTGCGTAGGTAACGCGAGTGCATCGATTTCCGGTCAAATGCATTTTATGCATCGACTGTAAATACATAACACTTTTTTTATATCGAGTTACGCCCCTTGAAAAAAAAAGTCAATATTCATCAATCACCCGTAACACTTAAAAATCGTAAAAACTCCAAATCAAATTTTTATCAGCAACGTCCACGTGGTCCGGGATGAAAATTCAAAAATTTTAATTTTCCAAACCAAATTTTCTTTCGCAACGCTACTACCTGCCGGACACTTACGGTACCTACTTTGACTGTGAGATATCGCAGGAAGTCCTATCGGAGTCATGGCTGGCAAGATATGCAGCACTGGACGCCTATCATTTATGGGAATGACCTCAGAGTTTAATGACTGTACGTCGAGTGAGAATTGTGCCCAAAAAAAAAAACCGCTATTTTTCCACCATAATTTTCGTATGACTCCATTCAATTTACGAAACCTCTTCCAACACAGTGCGAGAGCTGTACTTCGGATAAGGGTCGATATTAATTTTTAGATCCACATACCGGGTGGCGAAAAATAAAAAAATCTGTACTACCTCAACGAAAGCATACGAATCATACTTGACGAATAATGACAATAGTAAAAGCGACAAACCGGAAGTGGCGTTACTCTTAGGAATTCGAACGGTAAATACGAACGTCCCAGTTTTCGCAACTAAGGACTCGCATCCAATATGGAGCGAAAGTCGCCATGTAACATCATTTAATACACCATATCCACATATACCCATACTATACGCATATACACAGACAAAAGTACAAGAAACAGATGACAAGCTAAGCAGAAATAAATAATTATCCCCTACAGTGATAAATCTTTATCACGATTACCTATAACGTCCCAAATGATAACAACAGTACAGCATCAAAGAATTCCGTCGAAAGGATGAAAGTGAAATAAATCCAAAAAGCAATTATTTGGTATCGCCCTTGAACGGCCCCTAAAAAAATTTCGTACAGCGGAAATCGAAGCGCGTTCGATATTTTTTATAATTTTCTTTTTCACCTCCCTCTTTCCCCAGCGGATCGCACGAGAAAAATAAGAAGAGCGTGACCAAAGAACGTAAAGTCTCGTGCACATGTACGCGATCACAGCTACCGATATCGTACGCGTGTACGGTAATAAAAAAATCCCCCACCCCCTCCAAAAATATAAAAAAAATGTTCATCAAACTCGGACGTGACATAACCTAAAAAAAATTTTTTCAACCCTCCCACCATTCGATTCGGCATAGCCTTCGCCCTTTTATGTCTCCGATGAATTTAATGAACGAGAGAAAATTCTAACTACGCGTTCACGTCCTATCGGTAAACGATCGATAGCGGCTGACTGCGATCCAGTTAAAATGCCTTCGATGCAAATCGAGCTTAACGGTCAGACTCGGTCGGAGTTCTGTGGCTGAAGAACGAGAGAGGTTGCCAGCCAGTATATATATATATATATATATATATATATATATATAGGCATACGCGTAAAGGCGCAACGGAGAACGAGGTAGTCACACGATAAGTAGACCTTGATACAGGCAGCTTGAAAATGCATAAATTCCCCCTCGGAGCCGCGTGACCGAGCGTAGAAAAGTATTAAGCCACCGATGCAAGGTCAAATGTTTGCTCGAACGATAAAAACCCGTGGTACACGTGAAACAGATAAGAGACGAATACCAGCAGCTGTTTCGAAAAACAGATCAGTACCGATTTCCGGCGATTAGGTCCACTAGAATTTATTTGTACGAGCGTCGTCTGGAACTTTTAGGTTAAGGGCTTCGCGTACGTCCAGGAACCAGGAAGCCAGTGGGAACGACCTACGACGGCAATGTAATCGCAATGAGATACACAGAGCGCCAAAACCCGTCTGGGAAGCGATTGGAGTACAGGAGGGGGGAGGGGGCAGCCAAGTGCGTAACGAGGAACTGTAACAAAAGAGCAAAAAAAAAGATAAAAAAAATTAAAGAGACCTTCGGATGAGCTGATCTTGGACGTCTTAAAGGATTCCCGGGAAGCAATGTATATATAATTTGAGTTTTCTTGAAAACGGTACCCATGAAAACTTCCCAGCCAATCGCCACGCCCATTAACGATCGACAATTGCGTCAGCAGTGTTCGGTAAGCCTGGAAACAAACGATCAAGAACTCCGTGGATACGTGAAAGTGTAAAAAAAAATTTCTTATCAAACTTAACTTCTTGGCACAATGCACCATTGATACGGACATAACGATTGTACGATACTCGCGTAAGTCCACGAGACACGGAACGCCGAGGGTATCCGGTTTGTCTGTAATTACATATCCTGCGCAATCCCGTCGGGCTAACAGAGTCGCTATCGGTTACGGGTAACCAGGGCGAGCAATACCGCTACACCTGGAGCCAAAGGAGTTATCGTTATCACCGTTGCCCCCTGTTCGCAGAGACTGTCCGAAGGATAGGGAGAATGGAAGATAAGGAAAAAAATTTTTTTCTTTCTATTAGCATATAAATCATTATGGGTATCGCTGGATACGCGGTGAACCTTCCTCGGATCGTGTCGACGTTATTCTGTTCTCCGGGTACGCGGATGGGTATTACGTCTGCGCGACGTATGCGTCCCGACGCCCCAAGAGAGCTTACTCGACCGCGACGTTTGTTGAGCGCCGGACCATTCACGGGTTAATACACGTAACAGTAATACCAGTCGTATATATATATATATGTCTTTATTGAAATGGAAACTTCTTCCAGGTAAAATCCGAACGGGATGTTCTTCGTCTTGGCAGATTATATATGCGCCGTGTATATATGTATATATTTATCTTTGATATACTCGCCAAGAGTAGATCTTGGTTAGTGTGCTAATCATTTGGGTACCGTTACTCTGCGTTATGCCTACCAGAGTCCAAAGAAGAGGACACTGACGTGTATAAAGTGATGGGAGAGTCGACTGAGAGAGACGACGTGTAGCGTTTGCGGAAAGGGGGAGGGTGGGTGGGAGGAGAAGAAAGTAAAAGATTAGACCAAGAGAGATAATGACTGGAACGTAGAGTATAGTTTATGAGAATAAGAGAAAGAGAAAATTTTTTAGGAATCGTTGAAAATTTTGAAGATCTTATCGAAGCTCTTAATTAGGATTCTGTTTTTTTAGTGCGTATATATGTATATACAGGCGTGAGAATGTCATTGCTTGAGATGAGGTTGGATCGGATGCTGAGATCCTGATACCGAGTATCAGTGACAGTTTTCTTGTTTATATTTTTTTTTATGTTTTTCAGACTTTTTGGACATCTGGGCCACTTCACATTGCTCGTTGGATCGCTGAGAAAGTGTTTTAATTTTTTTTGTTTCCAAGGGAATGGGAGATATTTTCACTGACCTCCAGAATAATCGTTGACCCTTCGCTATGCAGCTCCAGCCATTGTTTGGGTTCAAGATAATTAACTCCGTTGCACAAGCAAAGTATTCGATCGACGCATCGTTTAGGATCACTGAAAATCACTGAATTTCTTTTTCCGAAATTTCCGCATAGGGTGGAATCGCGCGCGGATGAATTTTTTGTTTCGATCATGGAACAGATACTAGGCAAATCCGCGATGAGGAATAATTTATTGATTTCTTTGACACCGGGTACGCGCGAGGTGTCGAAGAAGCGCCTGGCGGCCATTTTGAATTATTTTAAACGTCGTTTTAACCTTGAAGATGAAAATGCATTTATTATGTATTTTCTGTTTCCCTCAAAAATAAGTCACACCCGGGAAACCGTGGTACGGCGCAGCAGGGATTCCAAGGAACAACTGAGTCCACGTAGAAAGAAACTCAATGGAGAAATCCGTCCGAAATTCTTGACAAATGTTTCCCGATGTTTCATTGTTTGCATTGTAAACAGTCCCAAACCGCAATCCACGGACAATGGGCCTCTCTCTTGCAATATCTCTATGTATACATACAGATATACATATATATGTATATATATCGTACCTAGTTACAGCATTTGCATACATATTATTAACAACAGTCCGTATCCTTACTATAAACTGCGTGTTGTTTCTTACGTGTGAACTGGCAGAAACGGTGACTCACAATCGACGTCCATTGGCGAATCGCATTTCGTTCGACGATCGAGTTCAAGGGCAATGGCCTTACGCCATCGACTCCCAGACTTCGCCAGGGTTCGTTTCCGTGATCAAGAGACTCGGTCGAGTCAAGTACAGGCAACCGGCTGTACAGGGCGCAGCTCGCCAAGACTCTTTAATCGAGTCAACTCCTTATATCTGTGTTTGGAACGAAATATCTTATGAACCGCTATATATGAGGAAAACTTATTGATGCGTTCACTATAGGAATTGAGGGTTCTGAAGCGATTGCCACCAAGTTCAATACGATTAGTGTACGAGAACAGGGCGTATTGAGATGGCGAGCGAGATTTTATTTCAGTTCCGTCATCATCGTCGTCGTCTTCGCACGTCCATCTACTTTTTTACACGGCAGATGGCGCTGACTGTTTGCCTTCTTTACCTATTTGTATTCTGGATGGTGTTGGTAATTTACGAATACACAACACAATCAGATACATTTTGTACGTGCAGCTACCGTTCACACAGAATTTTCAGTTAATATAAGGCTGCTTTCACAATAGTATAGAATAATTAAGGCTTTCATGTGGAGTGCGTGTGTATGGTTGTAACTATGTATGTGATTTGACATAATTCCCCGTATTTTATGTTATAGTTTTTAAAGATATGGGATTATTTCTGTATCTGGGGGTCGGACGTGGAAGTCCAGGGTGTCCAGGTTTTCCGCTCCGTAGTTTCTTGTATCTAGATGTCGGGCGTGAAAGTCCAGGGTGTCCAGGTCTTCCGCTCCGCAGTTTCTTTTATCGAGGTGTGGGACGCGGAAATTCAAGGTGTGTTGCTCTCGATAGTTTCCTGTATCTAGGTGTCGGACGTGGATGTCCAGGGTGTCCAGGAAATGTTTCAACGAGCGACGCTTTGGCGTTTTGCCATAATATTCTATTTGTATATAAATGATCCAGGACACTCTCCTCTCTTAAGTTTACCATACGGCTTCAACAAACTGGACACCATTAAAGACGCTTATATAACTTATAAAACTT
The DNA here is from genome assembly GCA_030142655.1 of Trachelus tabidus. Taxonomy (NCBI): domain Eukaryota; kingdom Metazoa; phylum Arthropoda; class Insecta; order Hymenoptera; family Cephidae; genus Trachelus; species Trachelus tabidus. The sequence goes on from JARQTI010000718.1 coordinate 17,388, forward strand.
TACGTGATTCCTTATCGAGTACTACTTGGCGGGTCCGTGCCATGAATTCCAAAGTACTTACTTTGAACGCACTGATAGTATTGTAATACTACATGTTTGTTATTAAGCTTTTACCGTGATTATATTTTACGAGTTATTGCTAATGTTCTCTATGTAGAAAGTTGACATTGGGTTTGAGTTTGATGACTGGCATAATGAATGAAAATTTATATCAAGAAATCCTTTTCGGTAGAGGAATTCACAGAACTCCTGTACTTGGCGTAATTTTTTACACATAAGTGTTTTTTGGGGATTTTAGTTATAACAGATAATAATAGCCAGAGCTTACGTGGACTGATCGTACCTATAAAATATACACGTCGACAAATAGGTTAGGAAGTTCGAAATTCCATAAGAACCGTAAAGTCAACCGTTTCGCTGACTTCTTTGACGATCGTACGGACGCTGCCATTTTTTACTAACGTATCTATCAATCGACACTGTTTGTCCCGTTGACCGTCTACATACAAAGAAAATACGAATTTCAATGTACCCAGTAAACGGACTATGCTCCGGGACTTATGGATCCACTGGTAACATGGATTATTCCCATTGTCCCTAGAATTCCTAACAGATACCATAAAACTATGTAAGAATTTATGTTTGTCGTTGAGCCTATGCATTCCTACTTAACCAAATGACTAATTCGAACCGATAACCATAGGGAACGGATAAGTTCTCTAGTAAACAGCAAAGCAATAAGTGATAATTAAAACCATACCGTACGTCGAAAAGAATATCCCTAGAGAATTACATAACCTCGTTCCGTCGCCCTACTGACAGATAGGTTAGAAGTATCTTTTACCCACAGCGCAAAGATGTCACCACCGAAGCCTTCGATCGCGAGTAGAATATATTATAAAGTAAAGGACGCTTAACCAGTATCGAGTTCAGGGACGCAGGGCGCCTTTTCCTTCACAATGGCGGTGTTGCATTTCGCGCCAATCTACGTGTACGGCGTGAGCGTCGCGCAACGTAATTTCACGCAGACGCGAGTAGCAACCGGCGTCCAGGGAGACACGCACGGAGTCGCATTCACTGGTTATGTACGATACGTACCGTGTAACATACTTAACATCCTGCTCGCCTGGTAGCCTGGCAATCAAGACGTTTGCGCAAACGTGTGCCACGAGCACGCGTACCGGCCACGGCCATTTTGAATCTACACCCACGGCAGGGGATAGGACAGAAAAAAAGCTAGTCAAAGACGCCACGTGTAAAAAAGCAGATCGAGAAAGCCAGTCAAGCTCAAGACTTTTAACGTCTGATCGATCCTAGTTTATTTTACCGAGAGTCTCGATATAATCGTATGGCTTTTATTTTACCGGGTAATGAAGTTCTTATAGGAAACTGGTCCTATTAACAGTGCGAAGAAAAAAAAACATTCTGCTCTAGATTCCAAGCATGATTCACGTTGTACTTGCGGCGGAGTTACGACGTATCGGTGATATTCGGCCGTTAATGCTTCCTTCGCGAATAATCTAAGGAAATAATGATGCTTCTTATTATTAATATCTTCTTACTGTAGCATCCAGTATATACGTGCACGTGAGTACAGAAGGACTGGTATTTGTTCGGGCGTAATTGCCCTTTGACTAATTGCGACAATCTCTAAGGAGTCGTTAGCTTCCTCTGGTGAATTATGAGTATTAACGTTATGGTATATAGGGTATACTATGAATGATATATTAAAAAAATATTTTTTTTGAACAATTTACTTGCCTATAGGAATTTCAGGTTGGTGGATGTTCTTATACGTAAGATATAATTTGTATGGTTTACGCAGTGTATACTATATACTAACGTAAGAGCTTCTACTATATATTATATATAATATATGTTATGAGTAGCCTACGAAGCGTAGTTGCATATGACTCTCATGGAAGGCACTATGGTGGTTGCCTACATACATAGTAGAAGAACTGGAACGACTATCGGGTGTTCCAACAGAAATGCCGGTCAAGAAAACGTGACTCGTGAATCGGATTGATCGTGACTGCTCCTCGCGAACCGGGCGCCATTTTTCTCTGGATTCGACGCGAACGAGAGAGCCGGACCAAGAAAGGAGAGAGACAGAGAGCGGTATCTGTCGGATTTATTACCCCGCTTAATTCAGCCTCTATCTTTTCTACTGGTAGAAGAATAGTTGCGGATCGTTTAAGTATCTTTACCGAGGGATCTGCTTTTTCTTGGTATTTATGTCTCTTGTGTCGCTCGGTCGAGCCGCCATTGTCATTCTAATGGGGGTATCGGTATTTTTGGCGAAACAAAGATAAAAATGAAGCACAGTTACGTATTATTTGTATGTATACATAAATCGATGTTTCGAGAAGGAAAAGTTTTCAAAAATTCCCGGGTAATTAGTAACGGTCCCGGGACTGGTTGTCTGGACAATGCAATTGTGAAATTGTCAAATTCATGTATTACTATATATACGCACGTTGCGGCGTGTTCTCACGGTGACGAAACACGCTTACCGGACTTGCCGGTAAAGCAGAATAATAAGGGAATGAGAAAAAAAGAGTAATTTGAAAAATTCGCCATGTTATTGTCAAGCGGCGACGACAGTCTGAGAGAAGCCATCTTGTATTCGAATGTAAACTAAGTTCGTTATAGTTTTCTTTGTCTTCTTTATATTCCCTTGAGTCGGTTTCTCCCTGCCGGGAAGACACCTTAATTAGACTAACTGGACCGTCCGCTAATTATGGTAGAATGAAAGCAAAACAGGTATTTCGTGGTGAATATTGAGTCAGATTTTTTTTATTTATTTTACAAACCTCTGTCACGTGTAAACACGTATACAGACGTGCGGTTCCGGATATTACGGCAGCGACAAAACAAAACTCTTTCACGTGTCCAAACGCGTTAGTATCTAATAAGCGTAAATTGAGGGAACCTTAACGCGATGTGACGCGGCAATTAAACTGCACTCGTCCTCGTCATTTAATTTTAATTGTACCTAACGAGGCTGGGTCCGCCATAAGCGACGTCTAAAGCGACACGACAATGGACTAACGGTCATCCGAACAAAGCGATCCGTCTCGCACGCCATTCAAGTCGATGCTGGCAAAAGCCATAAGCTGCTGTTTTGATAGAACGAATCACGATGCTTTAAACAGAAAATAAAAAGTCACGATCCAAAGGATAGTGGCCCGCCGACGATCAGAAAGTATGATACTCGATGTGTCGTAAATAAAATTGAGCAGGGAGGCTTCATTAGAAACGAAATAGAGAAATAAATAAGTAAAAAGGCCGACAGAAGAGTCGGATTCGTAGGCAGTATGTGGGCCAGTAATCGAAAGATAGCAATCTAACCTAACCTAACCCAACTCTAAATGCCCATCCGTAAGCATAAGAATATATATATATATTTCTACACGTGCGTTATAACGAATAGATCCAACGCGTCAGCTTGCCTACCTGTCTGCCTAGAAAAATTCTACCTCATCTACCTAACCTCAACTTTATCTTATACCGGGTAACGTAACCTGGCAGGAGGCAGAGTACCTACCGCAACTCGCGATTTCGGCGATCTAACTGTTCGTTTGGCCACGGGCGAACGTTCAAAAATTTCCAGTTAAATTTGCCGCGCTTACCCGCGGAGAGACTAGCTTTATCTCAATGTCAATTAAGAAATTAATTTCAACCGTGTTTAACCTTATTTTACTTTCGTTCGAAATCACTGGTCTTTCGTTTGTACGGGGATTACCGTAATCATAGTTCCGTAGCAATTGACTTCGTTCCAACACGTCTGCCTCTTCGTCATACTTTTTATCAGAAAATCCATTAGAGGCTTCTGTGTCGTGTAAGATTTATTATTTGCACGAGCACGTAACACGGGCGTGTACTATCGCGAAGTGTTCTCTATTATATCAAGCAAGAAAAGATCAGTGACCCCGTGACACAACCTCCATAGTTTGCAACAACCATAAATCCATTGTTCGCGTTCACTTAATGCTGTCATTATAATTAATCACCCGGTGTTAACCTAGCAATTTAAAACGGCATGGAAACATAATAAAATCCTATTGAAATCCGAGTATCAAGTTCTTACGAACGAATCCGTCATAATAAATAGGTTAGAATTTCCAGCACGAGAACGATTATTCACATACAAACTTTTTGACGTAGGAAAAAGCAATGAAAGGGTACCGTGGAAGATGAAGAAGCGTAAGAAGAGCACGACGATGAAAAAAGGTACAAGAAGAAGCGTCCCACGAAACCCTTTTTCTTTATCTTTTATCCTTCCGCGCTTCCTTGCCTGTCGCGACCGGTTTCGATCGCGTTCCATTAACCTGGCGAACTTTTAGCCGGCCGCGTCCAAACACGTAGTTACCAATTCCCATGCATATATATATTCTTTTACACAGACTTCGGTACAGTCTGTCAAATTAAATTTTAAAAGACAACAAAATTACTTTTCACGCTGTCATCCTTCGAGGGTCCACTGGTTCTGCGTGTCTTGATTTCACCTTCCAAATTTTCTCTTGCATTCACCAACACACTAAGTTACACTGCACTACGTCGCACGGGATGCATAACTATACTGATTAACGATTATCAATGCTCTAGAATCTTGTGTTCAGGCAAAATCCAATCCAATGGAGCCATTCAAGTCGCGCGCTTGCCGAATGCTTGAAAGATACTGAACGCCGCCGTCGTCCTGGGTTGTCCTGACCCCTTCTCTTGCTAACCTCTCTCTTTCTCTCTCCTGGTCAGGCTCCCACCCTGTATACCTTGTCCTGGCTGGCCTCTCGTGATATTCACTGCCCGCTACCTACTACTCCCCTGAGAGAGAACCTAATCGACCTACCTAAACCCGAACGAGCTTAACCTAACCACCAATAGTCTAGAACATCCACGTGCGTACTAAATTATCCTTACCGACAGTTCGCCATCTATGAGCTTGACTAATGAATTCACCATTTCTTGTCTCGTATTCGGCTTTACCAAGCGTAGGTGGACTTTACCGTTTTAACGTTAATTCGGAGACGATAAATTCTTTGGAAACGTAATCTGGGTAATCGCATTCTTCTATCGTTTCGCACGTTCATCTGTGGTTTAGGTTACAAATTATTTTGTAGCTACGAGACTCGCCTCCGGCTAGACGCTCGCGTGAGTCATGTTCATATTTTAAAAATGTGCCTAGAGGGACTCGTGGCATAAATGTTAATATCGCTCATTCATTACAGCTGAAACATCTTACAATCATCCGTACCACAGGTATAAATATATTGTATGGCTGCTATGGCGATTGTCGTGGGCAGAGAAAGAAATTCTTGCTATTTACGCACAACTCTAAGTACTTTGATATGTCTTCTTATTCCCTGTATGAATTGTACGCTTGGAGTTTGCAGTATGTTTAAGAGTGTCGTCCAATTTTTTTTAGAACTTGAGTTTTGTATGAAGTTTTTTAATACTATTTGGGACTGTCGAGTTTGCCGGTGAGTTTCTATTATTCTCTTCGTTTATTTCGGCACGAGACGGTCTTCGTTAGGAAATCTTTAGACTGGAAAGTCGTTGAAAGAAATATGCTGTTGCATTCGGGTATGAAAAAAAATGTATTGTTACTGCGTGAGAATTATGTAAGGCAATAAGGTTAGGTTAGGTGATACGTATACGATATAAGAAATTTGAAGGAAACTTATGCGAGTGCTTGATAAAATTTATTGAGAAATTATTATAAAGCTCGTTTCAAAGATGGCGAATGTCGTTAGGTCCTTTGAAGCCGGTCGCTCGGACTCTCCCACATTCGGTCCAACCTGACCGCATTCCAGTAGGAATCTGTCTCAGGCTTCTCAGGCCACGGAACAACCTCTCTGCGTATCGATCACCAAGTCCTGGTGCGTCTTACGCGACGTCGGGACGCACGTGTCTTGCGATTTGATAGATTATTAATTAGTTTTCACTAATGAGGCCTGGCAGCGGGTCGCTTTCTAACCCTGTTAGCAAGGAGAGTACGTAAAAGGAAGTCATTTAAGAAGGAATAAGAAAATAAAGTATAACCAAAATAATTCACGTGGACGATTACAATTGTCAGATCAGTAATGGCGGACGTTCTTATCTCGGATCTTTTGAAAAATATCAAAGCTTCTTTTGCAGTGGTTAAATGTAGGAAGATGCTTATAAAAATTCTTTTTATGTGTTTCAGGATGGTAATAAGGTGTGTCAGGACTTGTTAGCTGGTGCACGCTGCTATTTGGTACAGTGGGCTGTACCACGGTATTGCTGGCTCGGTGACCTAGTGACCTCGAGACTCCAAGAGCCCCGTAGGCCACCTTAGGATAAATTGAACCGGGTATGCGTAAACTCGATTGCCGTCTTGGCAACAGGTGTGGGAGTCAATAGTGGAACAATTGACGGATCCATGAGAGTTAATGATAACCCAAGTACAGAGAATTTCAAAAGAGGAGCATTCTTAGGTTACGAAAACAAAAAAATCACAAGTTGAACTCATAAATTATTAAGGCAATCACCGTTGATTAATTTACTGAAACTATAAATTATCATTTTTCAGATTTAATTACATCGATATACACCCAATGATCGATTATCGATTGTTCGATTATGTTTCGTGATGAATCTCGGTAAGCGATCTTTGTTTATTTCTCTCTCTCCATTTTGATCTCATCAAATCCTCAGGCCCTTCTGTTTTCTACGTGGTCTTTGTTCACGGGACACGTTTACGGCTCGTGCGTAACGCACAAAAGAAAATGCGCGTGCGATGAGTCAGAAAGTTGCATTATGGCTTGAAGTAAGAATCCACCAGCTTGTGACAATGGCTCGTCAGGTTGTTTCTGACTGAAGATCCAACCTGAGAAACCCGCACTGAATATTGTTGCATCCACATTGCGCCCACGCTTGAATACCAAAGCAGATAACAGCGGATTCACCTGTACGAATTGGCTTTTATTGAGCCACACGGTATAACTCAAGATAAAGAAGTCCCTTTATTACCATCAAGAGTTCTACGCCTCTTGCATAAACTATCACCTGCTTGAACTTTCAGGTCAAGCCCACAACGATTCACAAAAAGGTCTATTTAATTTTTTTCCCTTCTTTCAATAAACATTTATAATTTACTACCAATTGCTTACAGGTGTCTTCTGTCACTGCGATGCCAAATATTAATTGTTCTGGTGGAAATTATATACACATATACAAAGGGCGTGCATCTGGCATGGAATTCTGTATTCAAGGATGTACCTGGGATAAACGCGTGTCGACGGACTCTACTAAGCACGTGTTACTTCCCACTCTCAGTCCACTGTTTTTCCTTACATGGAGAAGCGTAGCTTCGCGACATTCAATTCGATTAAATTCAATGGCTTCATGGCGAGGATGCAACGTGCTATGCAGCGGCGAGTGGGCCGTTGCGTCAAGTCGTGAGACACCTGATCAAACAGGAGTGCAGAGTACGTATCGGATGGATAAAGAGAAGAATTTCTAAGAAGAAGAAGGGAAAAAATACGAGAACGTCAGTGTCGTTGCGTATTGAAAAATAATATTTTCAAAAGTGCCGTTCTTCTCAAAATTAATATTACAAACGTGTACGTGGATCAATCAATTTTTTCTGCAAACAATTAACGTCATACGCGTTCGACTTATACGATTCTATTATACATGTATAACGTACCCCATTATGTAATACGGAATGAATTGTTAAGAGCGGCGGGAAATTCAAAGGCGTACAGTCTCGTTGTCTCTTTAGTCAGAAAGTAAATGCAGACCCTGTAATTTATTTTCACGAGGCGCAATGAATCCTTTTTACGACGCGTATAAACGAGAGCGTTAACGCACTCTGTGGATTTCGTAGGCCGTTTACCTCTACAGAGTCGCTGGACAATTATGCCGCTCTCGAAATGGCCGTGCAGGAAGACCGATAAATAAGCAAAAGGAGAACAAAGAACTTAAGAGCGAGAAAAAGAGCCCGGAGGATGCAGAATCCTGTAATAATTATAATGAAAAATATAAAAAGAAAGAACGGGTACAGCGCGCGTGCGCGAGCGGAAACCGCGACGATATTAATTTCCGGATAACAAAAAGATCATCATTAAATCGGAAGCAATGATCTCAAGCATGAAATCATTGTAATAACAACCGGAAGACGTATTTCGGTTTATCATATCTCTAGTAAAAACATCCGTAGCTTTTTAATCTGTGTCAGAAATATAAGAGTATAAGATTCTTTGTCTGTTGTCGCCAATTAACTGAAACGCGTTGTTCGTAATTTAACAAGAGTAACAGTTTTGGACGCTTGGACGAGACAAGGAATAAAAATAATGGCAGTTAGCTATAATTAATTTTGCACTGAAACTTTGCGTTAATTAAAGAAGCTTCCTTGTAATTTCAAATTATGTTAAACTCTTTATGTAACGCGTATCTGGACACAGTGTAAGATACGTAATACAAATTTCTGAACTTTCTCGGGAGTGCTGCGTTTATTTCAAAGCTTGTAAACTTGCCGGAGCGTTAACTTGCCAAGTTTCACTTTTATTTAGCTCTATATAGTCATATATGCACAGAGTCATTTTCTCGCGCTTCTTTCCAAGACGGTTTCACCGCTACTTTCAGACGAGTTTGGCCTTCGTTATATATAAACGTCTGTATACAATCCATAAACTGGAAAACCTGTGTTAGCTTCGTGAAGAAGTTAGTCATGGTTATTTAAAAAAATGCTGGTAATCAAATAAGGCTATAAATATTAGGCAAAGTAATACAAACACATACCTTATCGTTATTGAGACCAAGCGACTCGTAATCCGAGTCCACGTAAAATATAGAAGCATTTTGACGATGGAACCACATAGTCAATTATTTATGAATAAATATCAATGTCGACTAGCACCATTTAGGTATAATTAATATAAAATTACACTGACAAATAGATTTACTCCATTTGACATATCCAAACGATTATTAACCATTTTAACATTTACGGTAAGTTTGTCTCACATGATATTCTATGGATTATAATTTTAACTCGTGATAATTGTGTAATCAGTGATAAAGACATGACGCAGTCGGTCGCCGAATACCGAGAGAATTCATAAAACGCTCCTCGTGCGACGAAACTCGCCTGAAAACTGGAAAGTAACCGCGCGCCTCCTGGCCTTTCAGTATGAATTCTCTGTGTGTGTTGTATCCTCTGGCTTGTTTCTACTCCCACCCTTGATACACGAGACGTCACTCTGATTGGTCGACATTCACTAATTAGCGCCTGAATAAATTTTTTCATTCAAACAGCGTGGAACAGCTGATTTCAAGTTTCTGTATCGTCGAGTCGTTGTGCGCATGTGTGTTTGATAATCCTTGGACTTGGACGAGAAAGGGAAAAGTCTTGTGGAATTTTTATTATATTCCAAGAGAGATATTTGGTCTTTCTCAGCAGCATTGTGAAAGCTAAGAATGGATAGATTTCCATTTCAAATGTCAATTTGCGATTCTTGAATTAAATTAGTCTTCTCTCTTTTCACGAGGAAATTTAAACAGCGCGCCTTTTACCGTGCAGGTTCCTCATTTTCTCCCTTCAGTAAAAGATCCATGCCAAGTTCTATCGAAGTTTCAGTTGCAGCATTGCTGTTGCTTTAATCGGCTTGCTTATCGGTGTCATCAGTCTACGACTCTGAACTTGAAGTTAAAAAAATAGGCTGTCACCAAAAGCTTAAAAGAGAAAAAGAACTTATCGTGTAGAAGTGCGCATGCGCAGGACGAAGTGGCCGTTGGCCCCTAGGAGAGTTTGGGCCCAGCAGAATCTAGTGGGACAAACGTTGAAGAGGTTGTTGCAGCCCCAAAAAGGATAATAAGGATTTGATCGGCAGCTCGAGTAAGTTACAATTTCTTTTTTTTACCCTCCCAGATTGGTGATTGGCGCTGATAACCACAGGACTCGCCTTGTACCCGAAAAGGGCTCGGGTTGTCAGCGAGTCTCTTTGCTTATTTGGCATCGCCACATTGCCTGGACAACGGACACACTTAATCACGAAACGCGCTATTAAATATCACCTGATTGAGCTCAAAGAACACAGAATCAGTTGCGTAAGATCGTGCAAATTTTTCCCTGCCCCGTGTAATATCTACAGCATATATTAGACGCGATAAGTGCTGGATCAAGGATACTGGACTCAGGTCATCCATGATACAAGGCGTGGGATAAGGGTTGATACCGCGATAGATAACAGTTTAATGGTTGAAGAAGATGTTGGTTGGCGATTTTATATGATGAGGAATATTTAAATAAGCTGAGTGGATTATGATACAGGATGATCGACTTGAAAACATGCTGATTCATTGCAGATGCGGTTTTTTGATTTTGAAATAAATATACGTCGCTTGAGAAAGTGAACTGTTGGGTAGCTATAGATAGAATTTAAATTATAGATAGGGACTTATTTCGGTTTATAAATAAAGTGGTTGATTTTGGAAATTGTTCTTGTCATTCAAGAGAGACAGATCGGTTTAGACAGGGAGTTATTTTATATATGAAAATCGTATTTGGTTTACAGTATAGCGTAGTTATAAAATATTCGTTATGTTTACGAACTAACTAACTCATTTGTGACGGAACTGATTGTTTCAGAAATAATTTAATTAATTTTACATCATTAACGTTATTAAGTTTGGGCTTTATTTTATAATAGGTATGCCGTGCGATACTGTATTTATTCAAAGCATTGTAGAACCTCTATGTTTTCTTGCGCGCAGGACGATAGTGTCGCTCTAGTTTATTATAAATTTATATGTTATATGTTACTATTTATGAAGCCAATGGAATTTCAACCTGAATAAATATACGTGATGGAAATATAACAAATTTACAAATAATTAATAGAGAATAATTTTAGACATTGTCTTAAAATTATTCTTCCGGTAATTTAACGTATATTCATAGAGGTTCGTTTCAATTGATTACATTAGACTTTTTCGATACTTTAATATTTATCCTACTTTCATGAGACACCATGTACATTTTTCTTATGTATACATTGAAGACTGGACATTGCTCGAAATTTTATTTGCCATGTGCTTTGAATGACCATGCTGAAAAATTAAAGTGTTATATATTTAAGTGTGAAAGATTTTATAAGAAAAGAAAATTCTAGTTTCAATGTCAAAGTGCAATAATTAACTTCGTAAAGATCCATTAATCATGACTAATGCAGATTTAATAAAAACCGTAGAGCCACATCTGTTACCAGGGTAAGACAATTTAACCTTATTTTTTATATATAAAATATATGTATGCCTATAAGTTTTTATCTTACAGATACAGTGGCTATTGTCCTCAATACAGATTCAGATGTGGCGAGACATATGGAAATCTTACACACAAATTGCTTTTGGATCCCACAATCAATCATGCAGAAACTTTAATACTTTCTAACAGGATCTCAGACGATTATGAGGTGCATGAAACTTTAGATCTATATTAAAAAATAATTAACTCTTACAATTAACAATTCCAGGTAACAAGACCTCCTAAGGATGACATAGACATTGTAAATTCACGTTTTAAAAGAACCAATCCTGTATACATGCATCCAATGCTACCTGGATACGAAGGTATCTTTGAATTTAACATAAGAAAAAAGGACCTCAAGATTTCTTTTTATTTTTAGGATTCACACCAAATCTGAATGCTCGAAATGGGCAGCGATATACCGTACTGGCTACAGAAGGACTTGGGGAATTCGAGCGACAACAACTGCGTGACAAAGCTGCCGTCAACCAGTTACACAAAGTCGTTGCTTCTCAAAGCGGAAATGACGTACCGCGCAATCTCCAGGAACGTCTGGTCAGTGACGTCATCAAATTCTGATTCTCATTAGGAATAATACTGGAACTAAGTAGCGATTGGGAGAAATTAATATGTCAAGTCTTTCATTTTCAGCTACTGGAAAGTCAATTTAGACTTCCGATGCTTTCTGTGAGACCTGATTGCGTAGGAGTTATGAGGAATTTACCATTGGACGAACAACGTGAGACACCACGTGATCACGCGCCATCGCCATACTTTATGGATAACGTGAATCCTAAGAAGTATTTCGTGAGCGGTGAGTTTCATTATTCTTTTTTTTTAATCACTTTTACTATCGTCGCGAAGTACGCAGATTGTTGGTAAACAGCTTAACCCTCTTTTTTGAATAAAAACATAATATTCTGATCGTACGAAAACTAAGTAAATTCAAGAAAAATAGTTTCATTCGGATCTCAAAGTTTATTGACATTTTTTAAACTACATTCATGATAACTCGTAACTTAGCATGGGTCTTACCAACAGTGAAAATCGTATGAGATATTCTTTCGTGCGTGAAAACGCGAGGAGTAAGTTATTCCTGATAAAAGATAAGGCTACAAAAGGGAATTTTGAATTTTGATTATTTTTCTTAGGATACACTGGACATATTCCTTATGGATATGCACACTTTGGTGCTACCAATTTGCCTATGACCAATAGTGCCTTGTGTGATTTTACTACTAATTATCGTACAAGACAAAGCACCGAATGGGCACCTGCTAATATTTCACGTCCTGATCCTCCACTGCTTATCCAACCTACTGAAATTTATCACAAGCATGTTGGTCTCATTCCCAATTATCTTGGACATGTTCCTGGCTGTAGATTCAGGTAGGAATTTGTAGCTCATTATCTCTAGTAGAGTTGAGTGACGTCAAAAAAATTTCTTGATCCGTGCTCGCTAGGTTTGGCAAAACCTTCGGTGCTGATAGCAGAGACGCAAAACGATGGCTACGCGGAGATTTTTCTATTTAAAGATAACAGGATTGTTCTGTGTATTCAATAATAATAAAATATTAAATATGTAAGACAAACTTTTATTAAGTTTAATGTGAAAATATAGATTCTTATGGGCAATATAAAACACTAAGTTAAAGTATATTTTATATAGTACATATTTAAAATTATCATTTTCTTTATTATCAACTGGACTATGATGACGTAGAATTGTATTATACATGGTAAAAATTCTATAGTAGTATCAATGATAATTGTAGTATTATTATTAAGGGGCACACTATAACAGTCAGATCGTTTCATCCTCACTGTTGCGATTTCCATTTGAGCAGAATATCAGCTGCTTTCTTCAAATTTTCATCTTTCTATACAGAGACATATGGATATTATATAATCTGAAATTATACAATTAATTTAGTTGTTCTTACCTTAATGAAGCAATAGCGAACGTTATCTTCGCCCAAGTTTTTGTGCTGGTCACTGTAAAAGGCAGACGGTGGAATTCCTTGTACTCCAACATTCTTCGTCATCCACTTAGTGAACCTGTAGTCCTTATTAGCATCTTCCTCTTCCTGAAGTCGCACTTTATCCGCAAGCGCTGTCCAATTAGCAACCATGAAATATCCTCCTTCCGGTACTACCGGTGTCATTCCCACTTCACTTAGGAATTTCGCCATGTATTCACGTTTTGGCAGTAACTCTTTAGCTAAACTATGAAAGTAGCAATCTGGTTGACCGAATTTCTTGGTTTCCTCCTCGAATCCAACAGCTATGGCTTCCTGCGAGAATTAAAGAATTTGCATATAAGTACAACTCACCTAAGTCACTTGTAATGTCATTAAGTAATAATCATTTACTAATTACCTGAATAGGTGTGCTACAAGTATAAACAGCGTTCTGGTGAACAATTTTTAAGTTATATAGTAGATTCTCAGGACCATAAGCCCAACCAGTTTTCCACCCGGTTACACTGAAGGTTTTACCCGCTGATCCAATGGTAATGGTACGTTCATACATTCCAGGTAAAGTAGCTGAAAGAATACGTTTTGAAAATCGTATATCATAATTATTGTTAAATGTGTAGTAGGAATGTTTGCATGGTAAGGAAAAAATAATGGAGGCAGCAAATACCTATTCTAATGTGTTGATAGGGTTCGTAGACAATCCATTCATAAACTTCATCCGATACAACAAGGACATTCCACTTTTTAGCCAAATCTGCAATAAACTGTAACTCGTCTTTGGTGAAGACCTTCCCTACTGGATTGTGAGGAGTATTGATAATAATTCCTTTGGTCTTTTCGTTGAAAAGACTCTCCATTTCTTTTCTGTCGAAGACCCAATCAGAAGAAGTTACCTTTCCGGTGGTTTTTGTCTACAACAAATAACCTTATTTATATTTCTGTGTATGTAAGGATATTAATGATTGTATTTAGCCATGTTTCTAAGGGAACTTACTGGTTTCAATGCAATGAACCTTGGAATTCCACCAGCTGTGTTGACCATTGGGACATAACAATCAAAAAATGGTTCTATAATAATCCACTCGTCTCCAGGACTTGTGTGTCCTTGGATAGTTGCGTACAGTGCTTCGTAGGCACCAGCTGTGACAAGAATTTCATTATTTGGATCTAGATCTCTCTGTAGAAGCATTGAGTATAATTTAGCAAGTGCATTTACCAATCTTGGATGACCCTGGAACAGATAAGACATTTATAGTGATTTTGTAATACTATTAGAAATAAGCAGTGGTTATTACACTATAATAACATCTGTGGAAAAATATTGTTAGAAGTAAGATAAACTGATACCGCTAGTATAATAGATAAGCCAAGTCGTATGTCTAGTATATACTCTTTTGGACTGTTAATTGTATATTGTCTGTCCATCAATTTAATCATTGTAATGTTGAAATGTATACGATGTGAAATCCTGTTCTGAACAACACAGTATTATTGAAAACAAAGCTGGAAACTTACAAAACCTCTAGTGTATTGGTTTAGCAATGGATTTTCTGACGTGGCTGCAGCGGCAAGAGCTTTTGTAACATTCTCTGGTGCATAAAAATCAGGAAATCCTTGACCAAGATTAAGTGGCTTATATTTCAGAGCCAGCTGAATATATTCTACCCTACAAAACAAAGTATCATAACCATATGAAAATGAATATTATACACACATCTCTATATTCTTAGAAATCAGCATGAATAAGTATCAACAAATTGCTTACCACACAGACTTTTCGGTTCCTTTGAAACGCTCTGGTAATTGAAACTTGGACATGACGGTAGATACTGTTCGAATGTTCCTTGATAAGCTAATACTATTATGCAGCTTGGCAGTACTAATGAATATACCAATTTTACTCAGCATCTATAAAAGAACAATATAAGCATTTCACACTCAGTAAATTATATTCTGCACTACCTTCAACTGGTATAAAATATGTCTAAGGAATATCAAAACACAGTGATATCGAAGTGGAAACTTTCTATAGATAAAATTATATATGGAAGACAAGACTACAATTGTTTTAATGGCAATCACTTTGCTCCTCGATAATTAACGCCATAAATCTCCATATATTATGATAAATAATACCAAGTGGTTGTACAGTACGATAATAAAACTTACATAATTTCTTTTATATATTAATATCGGTACGGTGGCGGGAAAATTAACCAGAGCAAAGTAGATTTAGCGCAATAGGAATGAAAATTATATAATAAAATACGCGACAGTTTCGTGAAATTAAAAGTTACTCAATAAAGTATTATCACCAGAACGACACGAACTAGCCAAGAGCTCAGAGAAAACTAACTTTTCTCGACAGCAGCACGCATACTTATTTCATCCAGCAGATTGTTAAAAAAAACCGCGCGCAAGATTAAATTCGCAAATTGCGAATTTCCGATTTTGACGAAACATCAGTTTAAAATATTGGCACGACGAGTCTTCCTTTACTTGAATCTTGTCTGAGCAGAGAAGGAATGGAATATTTACGGTGACGAGATAAGAAGTAGCGCTATTAAATTCAAAGAAACGAAATAAAATTATCTGTGCCGATGAGCGTCTTGTTCCACTCAGTTCCACTCTGATAATTGTTGTAACGAGTTTAATGGCCGCGAATATATGTGTGAGTGAAAATTATTCATAAAATGATTTCGCGAAAGCAATCAAATATTCGTTTTGAATTACTTTTCTATAAAGGAATTGTCATTGCACTCGTACGTAATAATATTACGATTATTACGGTAGCATAAATACTGTGTAAGGGTTATTTTATAAGTAGAAGAAATACTTACAAAAAACAATGTAAAAATTACTTTTTTTCTTGTCATTTCTTCTAGCTGATAGAATTGATTTATTATAACACTTGATACGGCCTTTGCTCGATAGACTGGCAAGGCTAATATATTTAAATTTATAATAAGTTAAGGAACTTTCACTTAATTCGGTAATGGCTTGTGCCTGCTGCAAATATGCCTGCCTTCTTATTATATTCGACCAGCATGTTAATACACTATACTGTATTAGCTGTAGAAACTGCACAGGGTTTTAGTGTAGAGAAGGGCTTTGATATTTTTTAACGTAGAAATCTGTTCCAAATGACAAATAAGTTTGACTTTAGTAATTATCAAATGAGAAAACGCGTCGTTCACTAATTTATCTGCGGATGTCAAAGATCTGCTTTATTCACAGAGCATTAGGTATTTATTTGCATAATGGCTAAAAGAGAATTTGAATGGAAGAAGAATAATGTTGAATGATCTATCTTTATGAAGGAGTTATTCTAAAAAGGATGAATACGATACGAGGCAAATTTAATATAATAGATGAATCATTTTTGAAGACTGCGGTGAACATCATAAGATTCTTTAGTGAGTATTTCAAGGTAGACGATTGTGAAAAGGTTATAAGAAATTGAGATAATAGAAGAAATATTGTTTGCAGAAAATGAAGAAAGAGATGAGATGTTACAGAAGCTTAGGATAACTGTAGAAAATCGTTATATAGCAGATATAAAATTACAGAAAGCTGAACAAATCTCAGAAACACTTAGTGCAAAGTACGGGGAAGACGAATCAAATCTACAGCAAATGTTAGAGGTAATTCGATTTCTTTGATATTGTAGATATATCACTGTGATTTCATGAATATGAGATTTGAGACATTAGTGAACTTGATATTTTTAGGAATATAAGCAACAGGTATCGCAGATCAATCCAAATGTGATTGGTCATAAGGATCTACAAAACTATGACAAAAAAGTTGAAGCTCTGTTACAAGGTACGATAAATAATCCTTTTATGCTGTAATAACATGAATAACATATCTTTGATTTTAGCTATGGCTGAAAATGACCAACAGCAGAATAACGGGGATGAAGATATAGAATTAATGCAAGGAACTGTAAACGTAATTGATCCTATAACGAAGAAGAGAATGGTCGAACCCATGAAGAACACCTGTGGACACTCTTATGAAAGAGAAAGCATCATAGCGTTACTAAAAAACAACAAAAAGATGAAGTACATCCCAATTTTCTATATAAATTTATTATACTTTCTATTACTTGTAAGAAGTAGTCTTACCAACCAATCGTACAGTTCTTGTAAGCTAAAATTTTCTTTTCAGGTGTCCGGTTCCAGGTTGTCGAAACAAGAACTCCATAGAGTTCAACCAACTACAACCAGATATTGTGCTGAAGGCATATTTAAGTCAGCATCCAAATTGATTAAAGTTGTATTAAGTCTCTTTCTTTTTATTTTTAATCATTCGCGTAGACATCATGCCAAGTTCAAGTATATAACAAGTATCACACGCCATTCTTACGCACGTTCGCGCGTCACGAACCTCGCAGCAGATTGCGCGATCCACAAGCAACATTCCTCACAGCCTATAGAATGCTTCAAAGATTAAGAACATTGGCACCGATGCTGGCAACAATCCAAGCAACACCAGTAACAACATGAAGTTCTTAAGTAGGAAACAATTTTAGGCCAAAACTTTTAATTTAAAACTAAATGATTTAAATACAACTCTGCGAGTTACATACTTTTGTACTTTAATAAAATAAACTAAAAAAATGTAGATGTATCTCATAGATCGATGTATTATTAATCTGCTTGGCTAAAGTCTGCAGTTTTGGACGACAATGATAATATTAGGTATCACGATTTTCTGATTATTCGTTATCGCACGTCATTGATTCCACAAAATAATCCAATCAATTCATAAGTGATTACTTAATGACTACCTTCATTCGATTCCTTCTCTTCTTTTTCATTGACAGTCACAATGACAACGTCCAGGCTATGTTCCCACTTCTGCTTCTCTCAACTCTACTGATCCTCTTCCAATTCACTGTTCCCCAGAATAACGTCAACTCTACTAACGACTGGGGTCTGTTCTTATCAGTGTCGCAGAAGAGGGACGAGTTACCAAGCTACGATATAGGACACTGGGTCCAGCAGCTGCACTTGCAGCAATGCGCCTTCGTCGAAATCGGCGAAAACTTCTGTGCAGTAAGTGACGTATCGGACATCAGTTAATCAAACTAAATATCCAGAGAAATTGAATATACGTTTAAACAGCTTTTCGTGGAGCTGAGAAGTATAGCAGAGCCAGAAAAAAATCTGGACAATTCAGAAGTTGGAGAATTCTTCCTAGGACTTTGCACATGCGAGACCCTGAGGTCGTGGAATTTGTGCTCTAGTAACCTGGCCAATATTCGAAAATCCGAATGCACATTCGCAGAAGCTATTGCAACTGCGAATACCAGTGCCAGAGTGCATAGGAGATTTTGCGACGTGACATTACTGGCTAACGAAGCACCAGTTTGTAACTGTACAGTTCCCCTGGCAGGTGAACAGCTTTACAAAACAGAAGGTAATAGTCCAATGAATCTAATGACAAAATTATTTATACTCCATACTCTTTTTATCAATAATCCACTTTTAGGTTTCCCCACCTGCTTTCGCAATCCTCTACCTAACTCCATATGCGCTCCTCGTGGTGTCTGCGGCGTATCCCGGTGCACGACCATCACCATAAGAGGAATCCATTCACCAAAATGCGATCCTGACTGCCACCAGAGGCAACCGGTACATATTTTATCAAGCGTTGATGTTTACCAATGATACCAGATCCCATTCTAAACTATTCAGTTCTGCGAAGAGGTCGGCCCTTGGACTTCTGTACCTCCGGTTATCAATTCACTTTGGTCACATTGGTCTTTGCCAAAATGTAACAATACCTGTGGCATAGGAATGCTCATGGCTACCGCATTGTGTCGCAACCTAGTAACGTAAATATAGAAAAGGAACATCTGAGGCAATAATATTAATATGGTTTATCGATTCTCACTCACAGTGGATCACCAGCTATGGATTGTATTGGTCCAGGTTCCTTTTGGTACGATTCAGAATGCGTAAGCTCATCCATAAAGAACAGTAGGATTATTACATTTTTTATTCGTTCAGCTGTCCAAATACTGCAACTCAATGCATTTGCGAAGTTAGAATCTCCAGTGGAATCATGAAAGCCACAAGGTATATGGGATCATGTACTTCTACGGATGGGTGTGACGTCAATGACGTGGAAGATGCAGATCAGGGATTTCAAATAGTTAGAGATGTCGATCAGGATTATGATAAAGTTGATTATCTACAAAACAGTCCAGGAGGTAAAAAAGGACTGATCAATATTTTATACATATTTTGTCACCTTGCACATCTTTTATTGTTGATCCAACAGAGTATCTGTACGCTTTGGAGTACGAGGGAACGCAGAAGCCGGTGCAACGTCGTCTCCTTGGAAGGTACAGGACCAGTTACGATGACGAGAATTTGAATCTCGAAGAATCGAATATGAATTTCATGGAGGATAAGCGACGTAATCGAGAATCATCAGTGAACGAAGACATGGCTGACGATACCGACGACGAAGAGGATGACGAAGAAGACGAGGACGAGGACGAGGATGAAGATCAGGGGGTGAACAGCACAGAGGCCTACCAAGATTACACCGACTACGGTCAGTATAAAACTTCTCCACGTCTATTTTTCTAGAGTATCAGGAAGATCGGTCCGCTCGCCAATTTCAAACGGGAAGAGAGAAATACAAATGAGAGAGAAATCGTCCCCAAGGCATCACGACTCCTGGTGAGATCGATGGAGGACGACGACGAGGATTGCGAGGACGAGGACGATACCACAGAGGAACTTCAGTATATTGATTACGGTGAGAAATAATTGTAGAACAAAAATGGAAAAAAGAGAACTCATGATTTTTCACAATCACTATTTTCATTATTGTATTTATCTTGCAAGAGAAATAGAATAATTATACAGTAGAGCAATACAACTATTGGTTCTGCTTGCTGTCCCAGATGAATAATTTTGCTGTTGTTCAGACTCTATTGTCCAAAAAAAAGAAATCCAAAGTATCTTATCAATATTTATTTTCATATCGTGTATACATATAGTATATAGACATTACACCTTTTGGAAATGCATAAATTTACTTTTTTACAAATAATTACTTCAGTTTAACTTTCTAGATTCCTCAGAGACCACTGAAGAATCTGCCGAAGAATCTGGTGAAGAGTCTGATACCGATAAGGATTCCAAGAACGAAGAGGATTATGAACTTTCCTCGAAAAGTATTCAGAACCTCCACAGCCGTTCGTACAAGATATTCTTACTGATCGCTGCGATCGTTAATTACGTTATGTGATCATTGAGCGTCTCTCTATAAGCAAGGAATATCTTAAGGCGAATTAACGTCTTGGCAGCTATTGCCATTTCTAATCGGTAAGCCCATCACCATTTGCAATTATTAAACTTTCGCTCAGGCTATGTTTTGCCACACATTTCCATTCCGTATCTCATATACTCTCTCCTTCGCTATGTCTCACATACAACTATCATGAATGGACTATATTCAGGATAGTAAATGCAAGATTTATAAGACTGAGGAATAGACACAAGGGATCTTTTGATGCTGCCATCGTACTCGGTATTACATCAAGACTCTCATTTTCATCTTAAAAAAAAGGATCAATCTAGCCTTATCGCTTATGCAAAACGTGTTTCGCCACACACGCGACAGTCCTCTTAGAAACGACGAATTAAAATTATAACAAGCGAATAAGAAAGAAAAATCATGTGAAACATTTTATCTAGATTAAAGTTAACTGTACCGAGATGATTACTCTTCAAGATCAAGGTACAGTAATGAAACGCCGAGAGGCAACTTAATTACCTTACAATGAGATACAAGGCATTAAAACTGTGACATTGACTAGACACGTACAACGCATGGCGCACGGTTGCCATGTTGTTCCCACTGAACAAGGACACCTTCTCGAATATTAATTAAAGTCTATTCGTCATTTGCTGGCTGGTACGTATGTACAATAAAGGCGCATCAGAAATGCAGAAAGCGTAGCGCGCGATTCGAACGCGACGTCGCATCGATGAGTCGCAGGTTGCATTGAGGTACATTGACTATAACTATATATGTATAAATATCGATATGTATATATATACCTAAAACTACGTGCGTACGTTTCCACGCAACAGTCTCAAGATGCGTGGGCGTCGCCGACGTAAGAGATCGGCTATCGCAGCATCTTGCAAAAAACTATAATATAATACAGAGTCTAGACTCTAGAGTCTAGTACGAATAATTACTACCCATGCAGGTTGACGTTAAAATATTTGTCGGATCCAACTTCTTTTTTTTTTCTTCTACTTCTGCTTTCTTACGCACGAGGCGTGGGTAGTATGGAAGAGTGTCTTAGCGTCGTGGGAACGCTTGGTGTTACGACATTGTGGAAAGTCTAAAGATAACTCAGGCAACTGTCGAAAGTGTACTTTGACTTAGTTTTTTTTTTTCAATTTAAAACAGAATTATGCGTGCGAATCTTGCGATTTTCAGTATTGCAAAATTTAATCGGTACCGATAACGGAGAAACTCGCGCGAAGATGACACGTGTCATATTCGTAAAAATTTGTCCATGCTTTATTAATTGTACGAAAATGGTTTCCGAGTACTTCGAAATTTGTTGGAGCTATCGGTAACAGTTTTATAGGAAGATAAATAAAAATTATTATTACCGCATTGTATTCTAATAAGGAAGAATATCAAGCACGCAGATAGAAACAGCAGGTACAGTGCACTATTATCGTTAGCAAAACATGATATAGATATGGTAGGAATATTTGCTTAGATAAAAGAGACGCCTATTTTTTTCATCTCAATTAAAAAAATAAATGCCACGCTCCGTTATCGCTATTTTCCGCAGTTATTATTCCTACTGTACAGACGTTCTCGATAGTTTCGTCATAGCTGTCGCACAGTGAGTATACGCAATTCAAGGCCATCGATTGTAAGCATTTTTACACGAGCCATCAGTATTAGAAATTTACGAAAAAGATAATTCCTCGTTGTAACGAGTATTCAGTAACGCGATATCTGTCCGAGAATGCGACGATGGTACCGAAAGAAAAACGCAACAGGGAACAACCTGACCCCGGTACTCGAACGGTGATCGTACGGAGTATTCGCGAATGGCTGCGGGTCAATGAACTCTGTTATAATAAAAAAAGAAAGAAGCAGAAATCATTCAAGTCCTCTGTAAGAGGTAGACGGCGAAGAAACGTAGAAGAAAGATACAAATTCCAAATTCAATACGGAAGGATTAATCTGAATCGAGAAAGAGAGAGAATAAACTGCAGGCGTCCTTGAGGTTAAAAAAGGCAACTGTAGAACATGACTATAGAGTAATAACAGCAGCAACGACACAGTACAGTACGTTATGAGAAGCAAGTACGGATGATATAGTTAAAACACAAGTAATCCTCCCAGATTATTTCTTGGAGGAACCGGGGCTCCGGTATCCATCTTAATTTCGAGTCTGGTCCATTATCACTGCATCCCATCGTAGTAAACATGATAGTAGCCATACCCGATTCATACATAAAATCATGACAGAGATAATATCGTAGGCTTGAGAGAATCTCCGCTCTTACTTCTCGACACGGGAGCCACGCAATTCTCTCTGGCTTCAGCATTAAAGCAGAAGAAGACGAGGAGTCCGCGGGTTTCCACTTTATACAACTCCGTGCATGCGGCCCGAGCCTACGGAAGGTTCTGCGCTCTGATTGGCTGTCTAGGGATCACGTGGTATCGAGCCGCGGGTGGGGATTGGCCAGCACGTAGAGCAGGCGAAAGCGGAGAGTTTCGTTCTAGTATTTACCTCGCGGTAAAGCCGCATTACTCTCGCGTTTACGTTCATTGTTCGTGATATTTGACAGGCGGGCTGGCCGTTCGCAGGCGACGACGTCGTCGTCCATCGCGTGCATCGCCATGGTGTCCAGTGATAATCGCGAAACTCGCGGCTATCAGTGACGGTTTGTGTCTTGTTGTTCTTCCTTGTTAAACGTTTGCGCCAGGCCGTTGCAGCCCGCTATATAACACTCTTCGGCCAGTCTACACTCGACTCGGCTTCCAGTCGAAGAGAACAGAAACGAACCAGCAACCGCTGTGGGATCGTGGAATGTGCGCTGACAGGTATTCGCCGCCGCGCCGTCGCCTTCTTTTAACCGACACAAGGAATTGTCTATGAGGGTTTCCTTCTTGTATCCCCATTTACTTTTATCTTTGTCTCTCTTTCCTTCTCTCGTTATCGTACACCCTTCTTCTCTGCTCTCTAGAAGCTGCCCTGTTAATCTTCAACAGGCTGCAGAGAGATACATTCTGCCAGTATGTCTATGCCACTGTCAATCTGCGCATGCGCCGTAGCTACACGTTGCTACTTGCTTTTGACAGCTGTCAAACGATGCAGGGCGAACAATAATTATTCTGGAAAATATGGTAAAATTCCGTTCTACCAATTGCCATTGTACTTCGTGTTACTCTGCGTTTTGCTGTACGATCTGTATAGGCTTCTGGCAGGTGTACCGTATAAGTATTCCACTTTAGTGATTCACTAAAGAGTTACTTAACGGAAGTGCTTCTCTTGCGCGAGTATTTCATCGATACGCTCCAGAGGAATGTCAGCCGGTACTATGACTTCTTTTCTTATTGTTTCTGTTATCCTATCACTCCTTTTATTAACTGAACATTATTATTGACCATGCAGTGGATTACGCCTGTTCGTAGTGGCCATTTAGACTTGTTACTATCGAACAATTCTTTTGAATGATGAGAGTAGTTGACACTGGTGGCTCTGCTATTTATATTACGATATATCAATAAAAGGACAGAAGCTCTGTGTGCATATTACGTGCAGCGTGGAAACGTGAGAGCGACTGCGAATTCCAAGCGTAAGCTTGGACTGATATTGCGTAAGAGCTGACTTAGAAAAAAACAATGGGACGCTGATAAAGAGACGATTTAACTGATAACGTTACTTCTATTGATACGGATTCACGATTATCAGTGGGTCGTGTACCTTGATCTTTTTATTATTTTATTAGTGATAATGACATTTGCATGGAAAATCTTGCTGAAACGATTTATAATTTTACTCTCATTGAATCAATCGAGTCTGTTATTTAATGGCCATTTTCTAACCTTAATCTTGCTAACTTACTGTATCAATAAACTATAGCTGACGTAAGAAATTCTCGCGGCCCGTTAAACTCGCCGGTGCGAATTAAGTTCGCGGATCTTGCGAAACCTTTCTTTATTTGCATGAATTTTCGCAAAGAGGTACCAATAAACAGTCAGTCGCAAAATATGTAATAGTCATTGGGACGACTTGATAAATGGCGATTTTTATCGGGGACCCGTCATGGATCTATCTTATTATCGTGAAATTATCTATTTATCCTCTTCGTCACCAAAGTACCATTAACTTCTGTATATTTTTTGGGGAAAATTCAAACGTTGGAAAAATCTTTAAGTAATCTTCTCATACGACGTGCGCATACGTATGTATAGTCTGTACAGTCTAATCAAGGGTGGCCATTACGAATCGACTTTTAAAATTAAAACTAATTCTCTAGTCTCCTCTAGAATAAATCCTTTCTACGCCACTTGAAGCCCGCATAGACAACAATTTCCATATTAGTATACAAGGTCGGCGGAACCTTTCTATCCTTTTTTTGAGGGGCTTCCAGCAATCAAAACCAGCAACTGGAATCGCTATCGACGCTCAGCGTCTTGGATCCGCCTGATGTTCAATCAGTGATACCAACCAGAGCTCCGTGGTAAAAATTATTAAAATTAAATTCAACCAGGTCTGGCATGGTATATAAATAAAATTGAAAAAACAAATAATTTCCTCCATGCCAAAGGAGACCCTCGTGTCCTACAGTGAGAGGGAAAGAAAGAACTGACAGTTCATGGTTAGCGAGCATTGAAAGACAAGTGGAAAAAAAAAGAGAATATGAAATGAAAATGCAAGAAACTCAAAGAAATATTCTACAAATATTCAACAGCCCGAGATGAACCAGTCGAACTCGACGTCCGTGTCGACGTCGACCAAATCCAACCAGGAAGATGAAGAGGGTACAACCGACTCTGACATGGACCTAGTGCACGGACCGAACCCCTGGTTACCTGCCTATGGATTCGAACTTCAACATCATTCCCAGTTTCAACCCACGCACGAGGATCTACGGGCTAATGGTTCGTTGTGCCTATGTTACGTTACGCTACGCATTTCCCTACCTGCCTTTCCGCTAGTTTTGCCTACAGCGTCAGTGTCACGCTAGACTGTCCGTAGCGATGGGGGCCTTGATAACGAGGAACCGTAAAAAGCATGGTAACCAAAACTTAACAATTTTCATTTACAACCAACCATTATCCACTTGCGTACGCACCTTGTGCATGCTCTTCTAACATTAATGCTAACTTACAGGATACGCTTTTTATTTCCTTCAACTGCGTCGCGACCGACGCTCGCAGTCTTCTCACGCTAACCGTTTTATCTGGATTTCACGTATAAGAATGAAGTCGGTGAGATGGAAATACCAAAAATGGCATTCATATACCGGTACGTTCACGCAGCTCCTTTCTGCAATCATATTCAAGAAAGAAGTCACTCATCCTCGGCAACACGGGACAACATAACCAAGACAGACATTCCCTTCTTCTTCTTACGCTCTAGATAACCGCGGGAGCTCGTATCATTACTGCGAATTTCCATCGCTTAGAAAACAGCGACCGGCCTTCGCATACAAATCGTATGTTAATGCAAAAACTAGGCTACTTTCTGTATCGTACATGTTTATGAAAAAAAGCCTCGCGACAAGTAAGAAGCTCCTGTACAATTTTAAAAATCAAAATCAGTATGATTTTTCGGTATTTCTTTGACTTGTAAAAAAACAATTGTCTCATTCCCTAGACAGTATCCTGGTACGCGCTATCTACTTCCTGCCTTTTATATTCCGGACGTACGATGTTACCTCGTGAAAAGAACCGACGTTTACCGAATCCAGCCGAATCAAGAACCACCTGTTGCACGTGACGCCTGTTGCAAGTACAAAAGTTGGCGGCCACAGTCGGTGCTCTTATTATCGTATCGGACTGTCAATAAGGACGATATACGTCAGTGCTGCCAAAGCCAAGCGATACTCGTGTACCTGGTTTCTCTGCTATTAATAACCCAGGTCTACTCGTTCGAAATTCGTTCTTGAACGAGTCACGAGACCATTAGCGTGGGAGGAATCAAAGTTTCGATAGCCACGTCTTTGCTCAAGATTATCTTGATGGATGACATAAACGTTACTTGATTAGGAGGCTCGATTAAGCCCGCTATAAAGAATTGGACATTTATTTATTGAATGGAGACAGGAAGTGGATTATTAAATGTCAGATAATTTTATCCCTCAAGGTTGTTACAGAGAAACGGTTACTGCTCACACTTTTCCTTATATTCTATTTTACTTCTGTCTAGTTTTCCTTCATGCTAAACTTTCTTATTCATCCTACATTACTTTTCTACGCTCGCAATGCATCCAATATGGAGCTCACACTTTATATCGAGTCGCAGTAATATCTGGATAGCCTTGAACCACAGAGTGAAGTGTGACTTTTCCATGGGAGAGTGACCGGGCATCAAACCCTCCGAATGCCATGATTTTACGCCGTTATAACTATATATACATACATAATACATATACTACCACTACGCTAGTAAACTACTATGTCAGTACAGTCAGTAATAGCATTCAACTGTTACCACTACAGTAACATTCGAGGAGATAGCGAAGGCTGTGAGTGACTAGCGAGATCGTTCAAGTTTAATTCAAAGAGAGAAAAGGAAAGAATGAATGTCTGACAATTCAAATGAAGTAGAATGATTTATAATAATTATATAAAACAATGCATGGTCGAGGTACATGTAGTAAATACTGAAAATTCTTAAGTCTGTTTTCATTCTTTTCTTTTTTTTTCTATAAGTTTAACACGTGACCTAGCTTAATTTAATCTAAGCCATTGCCTTTACACGTGACTAAGAGTGTATTCCCGTCACGAGGCTGTTTCTTCTCAGAGATTATTACCACGACAAGGCACCCCTAGCTCTTCTCTGGAAATCAATGATTTCTCAACTTAAAAAGAAGCGCCTACCTGATCCGGGTTCTTCGCTTGTACCTACGAAGATTCCTTTGACATTCCATCAAGGTTTCTTTCTTTTTTTTTATTCATACTTTTCTTGCGACTCTACAATAACGCGAGGATACGATTCCTCAATGGTATCATACTGGGATGCTGGATGGTTGTATGATTATTTGTAGGTTCCTGTAGCTATAATAACTCCCGTCTAAAGTACTGTTTACAATCGCCCACCGTCCAAGGGGTCATCTTTTGTTACAAGGAATCGTCAGAGCTTTACGTATACAGAGTCGAGAGGCTGATAACGCATCTTGGGATGAGTCACGAAGCCAAACGTCCAGACGCTCCTCGTTAAGAAAATTCGTTCCTCGGAGACGAGACTTTCGGTCGTTTACATTGCGTTACACCGCGGCTCACTTTCATCTGCTAAATGACAGTAGAGTGTGTCGAATTATACGTAGAGGAATTTATTATTTTTTTTCTCAACGGGTTAGTCGTCGATTAAGTTTCTCTACGTCCACGAGTTACGTAATCCACTGGGAGAAGAATACTCGTGCTTTTTGTTGTAACAGCCTGCGCGGCAGAATAAGAGTAAATCGATGTGAAGAAAAGGTATAGTCTTTTTTAAACAAGGCTTCCTTATACTGATGTAATCAATTATTCTATACGATATTACAATCATTTGTATTCTGTTCGCAGATACTGTACTGGTCCAGCAGGTCGACTTCCTGGAGACCATCCTCGAGGAGACATCTGATGATCTGCAGAGCGACTCCGACCGTAGCGGTACTACCTATTGGCTGGGATCAGATTCAGAAACCGAGAGTGTCATCCATATAAGAAGAGCTGCCACAGGTTAGATTTATAAATATAATTTCACCCTTTGACCCTGTGAGAGGTGATAACGTTTCTAGGTCATGTAAATTTCCTGGGATCAGAACTCGTTCCAAGATCCATTGTCTCACGTGGTCCACTTTCTCCAGTTCAGATACAATACCTTTTCTTCACGTCCGATTATCGCACGGTCCTCTTCATGGAAAGCACCCAACCCTCTTGGTACCGTTAGGTAAACCGAAGATACATCTTGAAGAATCTTCCGGTACAAGAAGATAAATAATTGCAGCACCTCCTGTACGCCCAAGGGATCCAAACACCTGTGTATAACTGGTTGCTGTACGCTGGGCGTCGCTCAGATCTTCAATCGATAATATCAATTCTTTGAATCGGTTGAATATTTAATAACGCAGCGTCGCACGAGTCGAAATTTTAACGCTCACTCGGTATATTGTCTGCGTTCTACAGTCACTCGCGATGCCTCAGGCCCCTTGCGAATAACGGTGACGGGCAACGCCTCTCGCGTGAAAATTACGCAACTGGTTATAAGTCGCTTAGCGAAATTCTAGAATCTATGACCTCGAGTGGATCGTTTGATGTCTAGCAGTAATTGACGTCTGTAATGAATTTTTTTCTTTGAAGAGTCAAAGCGTCGTTCAAACTTGTACACGTAGCAGTAGGTTAGGTTAAGCTAGATATGTATATGCTTCGAATATCGTACGATTACTTTGTTTGGCACTCTAAAATTAGATTAGCTTTAATGCTGCCTAGAATTACCGGGAACTCGTTGAATCTGCACTCGTGCATGTGCTGCGTGTGGACGCGGCCACATGAGAATTATGTATATCCACATGCACATTTGTCGTTACGCTCGAGCGACAAAGACGACACGGAGACTTCGAACGTCTCGCGCGAAAAGTCACGTCGCGTTACGGTGAATTTGACTTGGCTGAGTTGGATCAAGTAACTCTTGTTGTTCGAGTGATTCACGTTAAAAATAATAACGTTGGATCAGATCGTCATGATCCTTCCTTATCTTGCTAGTGGATTATTTGGTTATTATCAAAATGTTATTTTCGAGCCTAACGCTCTTATCAGCTCTGCGGCTTCCCCGATGGGTCTGCGTCTGTGAAAGAATTGTGTTGTTTTCGTGCAACGAATTAATGTAGCTTATAGAAACTCGGTGAAAACGTAGCTGAGCTTCTCATTGGCACAGTTTACGATTCCACTCACGGAAGTGGGTCTTCTTCCTTGGCGAGCCAATCGCTGGTTACCGACTGGCAAGTACTTCGAGTTACTCCCCTCCCGGAAGACGGTTCATTAAACCGGAAGTAGTGCTTATGGAATTACATTGGACCCAGCCGACGCCCCTTTGCCTCAGCTCGTTCCAAGTCAATTCTGTTTGGATTCGTTGAATTAATTTTGACTGCGTTTTAAAATGTATATTGTCTTCTGTCGTTGGTCTAACGCTTCTTGCTTCTATTTATGTTCACGAAGAGGAGAAACCGGATGGCAGCGGAAGCGAATGTAACTCGGTGGTGCCGAAGAAGAGACGACGTAAGAATTTCGAGCGGATCAACGCAGTCGCCTGTCAGGATGACCTCACGGCGTCCCCAAGATCATCGAGGTCGTCCAGCTCCACCGGATCAAGTTCACTTCTGCAATTCGAGTCGCTCGAGAGAACCTGCGCGACCTTGTCGCCATCCAGCTACAGTTTCGACTCACTGGAGTATTCGAATCGTTCGAATTCCCATTTTGAAAATACCTCGCCGGACAGCTTGGAGCAGGACTACGACAGGATCGTGCCCAATGGACTACCTGGGGAAAAATTGAACGACGGATTCGGCAAGATCAGACCGTACAGGAGCTTCGAGAGTCTGGGTACTTGTCAGAAGGAAGAGGATGTCAGGGAAAAATTTTCTAATGGCTTCGCGTCTCTGTACTCGGACAGGAATACGGATTTGTCCAGAAGGAACAGCGATCACAGGAGGTAAGTAGTACTGGTAACGTTGAGCACTGGAGTTGCTTGTTCTCCATAGTGATAAGCGACTAACTTAGATATGATAAATCACTAAGAAGATAAGAGTACTGTCTTTTGGATTATCTCTGGGTTCGACCTTAAACCCTTAAGCATTGCCTGTATCACTTGGCAGCGTCTATCAAAGAGCAACGTATACCACTGCCGCGTGACCGTCATTTTTTGGCCCCGACAATCTTGACCCTGAAGAAGAGATGCTCGAGTAACGTTTGAAGCTCGAAGAGACACGGTCAGGGTGTAGTGGACAAAATTAAAATTTTGAGGCTCGAAGAATTCGATTTTTTTCACTGTCTTGAGAATGATTTGTAAAGTTGATCGGGGTATTATTTTCTCTATTTTTTTTCAACGACAGAGACTTTTGGCACCAGGACCAGCGCGAGGATTACGGAGAGGATCGCGAGTACGACGAGGAGGACGAGGAACTAGCTGAATTCGTACGCTTCGAGGACAGACTCATTTTCGGCGACGTCTCGTCGAATTACGCTACGTCCCTCGACTGTCGCAACACGATCGATCTACGAGAGATCGGCATTGAAACCAAGAGAGACGCCGTGTTCGATTTAAAATCAGGCCAGACCTCTAGTTCGGCGGCGTTACTACAGAGCAGGTTAAATATAGCGAGCAACATGGCACGCACTGCCGGCCAACAAGGGTGGAGCAAACCACGTTTTAATTTTAGATTCACGGATAAATCTCAGAGCGTACCCAGTCTGCCCAGTAGCGTCTTCGCGTACGGTTTTGCGCAGCGCGACTTCTCCAGCAGCGAAAGCGTCCAAAGTACAAGAGGATCATCCCAGTTTGAGAACTACACCAGAGTATCCAGCGTGCCCGTGGACCTTAACCTTTGCGGTACTTGCACCCAGAATGCACATCCGCTCATGGAGGAGAGTCTGAACAACCACGAAATGGCGGACGTTGGTTCTACGATTCAGAATGACGCAACGGGCCAGACCAAGACTGAGGAAGACGGAAGTGCCCTTGCTAACAGTGCTGTAGAGTCCTCCGTGAGGACGCAGGACAAGCAGGAGCTGACGATGGTCAGACAAGAGAATCCCCAGGAAGAGAGAGAGTCGTCGCCAGTTCCTAGGAAGCACCAGGTGACCTCTACGGTTAAGACCCAGGACAGGACGGAGAGCGCTGCCCTTGAGATCGCCATGGCCATCGACGGAGACATCGACGCCGTCGTCGACGAAGCTATAAAGAAATTCAAGCGCGAAGTGGAGCAGGCCACTGTGGAGGCCTTACAGAAGCCGCAGCAACAGAGAACTCGTAAGATGAAGAACAACGCGAGCTACGAGCTGGCTCAGCAGTTTCAAATTGACGAGAGGAACTTCGCCAGGATGCCTTCGTGCAAGGAAGTCGAAGCAGAGTCTTCGCCAAAGCCTACTCCTAGAAGAAAAGTCCTCAACAACGCCAGCTACGAACTGGCACAGCAGATTGACTACATCAAAGCCATACAAAACGCAAGACCGTTTCAACGTATGGACGCGTGTGATGAACTGGACGAGGCAGCATCATCAAGGTGTCTCAAGGTAACGGATCTAGTTGAGGAATTGAGTCGAGGTTTCTCCAGTAGCTCAACGTCGAATCTCGCGACGGAAAATACAAAGGAAGTGGTCAATGACGTTCGAACTTATTCAAAGTCAACGGAAAATGTCTCAACATCCGGTAACAAGGCGTCGCACGCTCAGGAGAACCACAAGATTGAAAATCACGTCGGGTCCACATATTCCAGCCCGAGGAAGCTCTCTGGGACCAAGCAGCAGTCCCCGAGTCCTCGACGGGACATGGAACAGGATGGTCTGCTTAGTCAGATAAAAAAAAACTCGGATTTATTTTCAATATATGGCGAAAGTGCTAGTCACCCTATAGACGACGAAGTAGACTCCCCCTATTTGGAGAACAAACCCATAGAAATTTCTCATCCAGAAGATGGTATACTCGAGAGCGCTAAGTACAATAAACCCGCAGACGAGAAAGACGTCCTCATAGATCATAAGAAGACTTTCATCGGTGAGTTTTATCCGGAGAAGAGTCCCCGTAATCGTAATCCCGTCTCCAGGTCATCATCGTCCATCGATCGGTCATCGGCACAGGTACCTAATCAGGAAATTAGCGGCGACAAAGGTTATTGGAATACGGAAGAGAATCAGCGAGAACTAGCGCTACTGGATTGGCTCGAAGACTCAAAGTCCATCCTGACGTCGCGCAACGCTAGAAATTCCGTCAAGGAGTTCCAGGCGCCGAGCTTCCACCAGGAGCTGAGGGAGTCTTCGGACAGCCTGAGGAAAGTGAGAAACGGTAAGATCGAGGAGGTAGAGGATCTGATACCTCGGGAAGCCAGGGGAACCACGTCGCGGCAGGAGGAGTCAGAACTGGTGGAGGAAGAAGAGAAAGAGCACGAGGTGGAGGTGGTGGTAACGGAGCGACATAATGTCGGCAGTGTTCGTAGCTCCCCACTGGAGTCCAAGCTGGGTCCGAGGAGTGGGAATCGAGCCGTAGTTGATACGAATCGCATGGATAACGAAGACGACAACAACGGGTTCGCCGCAGTAGGCGAAGAGATGTCAGCGTCGTCGAAGCTGGAGGTCGTCATGGCGCCATCCTCGAAATTTACCTCGACAGCGTCGTCGGCGGACAGTGTCAGTACCAAGAGTGGATCAGCTACTCCCGAGAGAAAAAAAGGACTCGGTGGTCTTCTTCAACGTTTTTCAAAATTGCGATTCAGTGGTAGATCTAAGGTGCCGCGATCCGAGGTGTACAAGAAAAGTGAAGTCCAAGTGAACCGTGCCAAGGTGACGAGCAACAGTGGGACTCCTGAGAGTCTTTCGAGATCTAGGAACAAGGAACCGGATTATATTATCATTCCTCTTCATTCCCCGGAGGAGCAAAACAAATTGAGAGATGAAGACGTTGCTTTGGAAAAGAAGCTTGAGCAGAGATCGGTGCCTCTTTTGGACAGAAGTGGATCGAACGTTAGGTGAGGATTATTTATTTATGTAGATTAAAATTTTGAGTGAACTTTCAGTCCCACGGTTATTAATACATTAATTTATCTCTTTTGCTTTTTATTTATTCTAATTCAGATTCTTGCGTATATTCATGATATTTTTCACGCAATGATCTCTCTCTCTCTCTGTGTCCGTTTAATCTATCTTGCTACGTGTCTGACAGTTTGGGACGGTCCCCGTTGCCTATTGGCTAATCCAAACTTTTGGATTCTAGCCAAGAGGAAGAAAGGGAGCGAGCACAAAAAAAAAGGAAAACAAGAAGATAAATAAAAGTAAAGACTTAACAGACGTATAATAACATAAGATCCACTCTGTTTACCAAGCTCCATCAGGCCCCACGATTTCGATCGTGGTTCGACTTGCGTTTCGTGACGCGGAATGCATTTCTTTTTCTGGGGAACAACGAGGTCAGTGATACGGACTGTTTCGTAATGGCGGACTGAGTCAATGAACAGTTTTACCAATACTGAACTCCCACACGTAGTACGTACCGTTCGACTCCTCATTATCATCGTGATCGTCGCTACCACCACCCTCTTCCTCATTCCTCATCGTCTAAGTAATCTTCTCGAACCCTTCACTCTCCGTGCTGACTACAACCGTGGGAAAGTTAGGTTAGGTTAGCCCTCGTGACGCATTACTCCACCCTTTCACATTATACAATGTCTTTTTATTCTACAATAACAAGACGGAGTATTAAGATCAGGATGGAATTTATCTCCCGGTCAATTTGCCACTTGAAAAAAAAGGGCCAACTATTTTTTCTCGGGACCTCTTAACGCACAGAGACGATGAATCATACGCCTGTCGGTTGCAAAATGTAATTTAAGATCTGACTCTCTTCTGTTTGCACTACTTTTACGTACTCCGCTGCTGAAATAGCTTTTTATCCGCCACGGATATTCGAACGTCTCGGATACCTTTTGCTTTTTCAAATGCCAGCAAAAATTCAATGGCGTCCTTTCTCGTTCGCGCATGCGCACCGCGCCCTTCATACGTCACGACAGATCCCTTCTTGCCTTTGAGGTTAACCTTTTACCAGCTCATCTTTCTTACTGCTGAAAACGTCGCGAACATTGGATGCGTCGCACTTTATGACATTATATCGCGAGGGAATGGTATATTTAAACGTTGAATCATTTATGCATGCTAAACGTATGCGCACTAACTGTTTATTAGCGTGTAGGAAGAGACTCGGTTTCCTCTGCAATTTTGCATGCGTTCTGTATGGTTGGCCGAGGAAATATATTTCTGTCTATGCATACCCACATGTGAAGTTACGTGTGAATTAATAATATATATATGTATATGTACGTGCTTCTGCATTTATTAGGGAAGAATTGCCTGTTTCCTTGTTAATTTTAAATGACCATTAGCTACGCGTTAGTTCGCGAAGGGATAGTGGATCTTTTTAATCTAC
This sequence comes from Trachelus tabidus, assembly GCA_030142655.1. Lineage (NCBI taxonomy): Eukaryota > Metazoa > Arthropoda > Insecta > Hymenoptera > Cephidae > Trachelus > Trachelus tabidus. The sequence goes on from JARQTI010000718.1 coordinate 52,057, forward strand.
CAAATATAAGAGGCTTTTATTATCTTTTTTTTTTACAATTGACGTATGGCAATGGACGTCTTCTATTATCTTTGTAGCTTTTATTCGCGAATGCTCTATTCTTACTCACGCTCTAAAGGGACACGTGTCGTTATCCTGATTTCGCTTTCAAGGCCATCGACGAAATAACAATTAATAACGTAACTGTCGGAAGAAATAAATAAATATCGCATGAAAACCTCGCGCTTGAAATTCCAATGAGTCGATGGCTGTTTACTCAAAGTGCGCGCGCTCCGGAGTAGGCGTGGCGAGTTTCGAAATTTGATCCAGCTTCCGTTATCGCGGGCCATATAAATAATTGGAGCGGGGAGGGTAGCTGCCTTATGAAAGTAGTTAGGCTGTACTAAATGAATTTTTGAAACGATAATTTGTTCTCTCCACAGAAAGTTGTCTGCACGACGTGTCATAGCTGTAAAAAAAGCATTGAGTCACTGTAGATGATATTTTTGAGCCTCGTATAAATTTTGTTGATAAAAAAAATAAAAAAATTTTAAATGTTTTGATGTTAAACAAAAAAAGTAATTTATTTATTTTTTTTTGTCATTTTGATTCCATCAGCACAAACGGGAGGCCGCCAGTGTCCAGCAAGCCACCTTTACCACCTCAACCGCCCCGCGCAATGGCGCTGGGGGCGAGGTCGACGTCAGGCGTCGCAACGCGCCGACGCGCCGCCACGGACCTTGGGAACCCGGCGGCCATCGAGATGGCGAAAGCCCGCACGATGCAGGCTGGCTCGGAGCGCCCCGTCGGCCTGCTCGAGACCGACCTCGACGCCGCCGACGGCTCCGAGGGCGTCTCGACGCCCTCACCTGGTACAGGGCCACCTGGCAAGAAGACACGAAGTCTCCTCAACCTGAATCACAGTCGACCTGGCCGAGAGGCCAACGAGGAGAACGCACTACGTGCACCGCAGTCGCCTGGAGGTAGCAGGGCGCCCGTCGACGCCTCCGTCGCCACCATCAACCAACGCCCCCACAAATCCATGGAGTTCCTCCTTGATAAAGAGAATCTACACTTCGTTAAGGTGAGTCCACGCTACGTCTTAATTATTTCATTAACAAAATATACGTCACCTCTGCGGACAATCTCTTACACCCTGATACAAGTCACCCTGGAGGCTCGTTGAGTTATCTTATAATTTAAAAAAAATTTCTTTTTCCCATCCAGACCAACAGAAGAAACAGTCAAGATCATAAACCAACCACTAAGGGTAGCTCTATCCTTATGTGGCAGTCCTATGTACAATAACGATTGCGCGATAGAAATTTGGACTTTCGTACGCAATAACGCTGGATATATAGAAGAGAACGCTTTAGCTAGAAACTACTAGATGGAAGTGGGCACTGAGAGTGTCCTAGGAAATTGGACGGAAATTGACTCTCTTACAAAAGAAGCATGTATAGCCTAGCTAGTGGTCAGAGGGATGCTGCTGATAAATGATACTAGGTCCTAGTTTAACACCAGAGTGGGAAATGGCTGTAACGTTTAAATATTCACAAAGAGACACAAAGCCCGCTCAGGAAATTTTACCTGAATACTTTAACGTTACTCTGAAACTGACAAGGCACCTCGTGGACGACGTCGTTTCAGATATACTTAGCTCATCATTGAAATTGGACGATCAGTCTACTCCATCCTAACCATCGATCAGATCAGTCAGATCATTTCTTCGAATCTGATTCCATTGGACCACTGAATCAATAAAACAGCCTTCGGCCAATACTTCCGGTGTTAGCTTTTTTCTCTTTTACGTATCTCGAGATGGCGACTTATCTTGGATGATCCTCGGTTACGGGTAACCCTCCTCTCCCCTTTTTATTGACAGAAAGTGCGAGACTGTACGCGACCCTCTTCGATTTTACTGGAAATCATTGATTATGGTTTAATCTACTAACTTATTTCTAACCCTCAAAGTCAACAAGAAGTAAACAAAGTGCGACATTATTTTCCTCCGAAATTGCGACGTAGTCTGTATTATTATTGTCGCTTGGTTTCACTCGTTTTCTTTTGCTCTCCTACTCCGTTTGCCCCAATAAATTCTTAAGCGAGCCATCTTTCAGTCTCGTGACGTTCCCCCGCATTAAGCTTGTCACGTTTCTTTGATGTTGCGAATATTTCTCGTAGTATTTTTGGGTATCGACCTTCGTCTCTTTAATCACAATAATGATAACGACCATGAACAGACGTAGCTGGTGCACTCAGTGGGACACTTTCGTCGAAGAGGTTTCATAGAGACTCGCCCATTCAGTCCAAGAGAGACTCCTGAAAATATAATGGAGCTTCGTTTTAAGCCTTGTCTCTGTCTTGAAATATTTCTGTGGCGAAGGTAGCCAGGCTCTTTCTGCAGGGATACCTCGGTGGGAGTTCAAACCTAGGGCCTGATTCTCTTTGGTAGAAACGTACCTTAACGTTTTCTTGAGAAGGAAAAAAAATATAAAAATTAACAGTGAGTTAGGTGATTGAATAAATTCAAAAGTGTCGAGAGTCAAGATGGATGGATGCAATTTGAAAAAATTGTCAAGACAAACGATTAGTTCTGTATTTTCCTTCTTTTTTTCTCTTCTATCCTTTGCTTCTCTAGGTTTGTGGGTCTCGACTAGGGGTAGGTCCGGTAGGTATGCACTTTTTTCCCTCCCCTCTTTTATTCTCCCTGTCTGCTGCATTTCTCTAGAACGAAACGTTCTCGATTTTGGCACCGGGCCAAATTCTCTTCGGAGTGAATACGTAACCCGTTTCCGTGTAAAATAGCGAAAAGTTTGGGGGGAGGGTGAAAGAAACAAAAAGAAAAGAGGAATCGTGAAAGAGACTCGTTAACCGGGGTACAGGCATTATTTCCTTCATAAATAAATTTGGACTTCGAGAATGAGATTTTATAATTTTTTTTTTCTTCACAAACAACGAAAATCGAATTTGCTCTCTCTGAAGAAGTAATCATAAAATTTTCTCAAAAATTGAGAGTCCACAGGTATTTCAAATTACTCATTCGTACTTTATCAACCTCGGTATCGTTTCTATAAAAGTTTGACTATTTTTTTTCTTTATCAGGACTGCAAGCATTCTTCAAGACTTCTCACCTAGCGATAAGAGAAAATCTAGAATCTTTTCGACGTGTCCCATCTCCTGGTATCTACCGTTTTAACAATGCTCTCCTCTCTCAACATACCGTATTGATCGACGTTATACCTCGACTCAAGCCGACTCGGCTTGGTTGGCCTCTGGGGTAGCTTTACGCTACGACTACGTCACACTATATATATATATACTCCATCCCACTTCGCATTCCACTTGGTGATCCACGTGAGACAAGCCACGAGGAAGATGCTCTCCCCTTCAAGACGCTCTGTCTGAGTCGCTAATATTAACGGCTGCCAAAGGATCCGACGTCCTTTAAAACGCAAAGGAATAAACATTGAGTCTGTCGCGTGTACTGAGAATATTTATTCCAGCGGGCCTTTTAATGGACCGATAGACGGCTGAAATAATAAAAGAAAAAAAAGGAAGTGCGCAACAAATAAAGCTGACAGACAAAACCGACTGAGAGGCTATGAATCTTTCGTTAAGTAACAATTTAAATTTCTCTTTCCAATGGCATCCGTAACTGCATTCTGTGCAGGCGTGACGTAATTTCTGAGGATTATGTAAAAGGCAAAATATTAAATGATCGTCGAGGTTGAATCTGAAGTTACATAAAGGAAAGAGATAGGAAGATATCATGGAGTAACTTTAAATTCATAAAGTAAACTTTATTGGCAAGTGCAATTTGAAGATGGATGTTTCGAAAATTCTTCGACACCGTATTTAATTTACGTCGTACGGAATTGCATTCTCAGTACACTCGCTGACCGATCGGCCGATCGTACTTCCGGTCTGAATTTTCTAATCTAGTCTCAATCAGCCAGGGAAGCCTGTCGCGACCGAAATTGTGTCGCGCTATGTGCACGTGCCTTAAAATCGATGCAAGGACTGTACGTACTATCTATAGATATATATTCATATGCCTGACAGATACATACTCGTAAGCGCACATAGAGCAGCAGCAGTACACTATAGCGAATGAGGCAGAGTGCTAGAGGGGAATTTCTGATACACACACGAGTTAACCTTTATTCTGGGATCCGTTGGTAGCCATGTCCGAGTCATCGATCGAGCTAGGAAAAAGCGATTGGTCGCTCGTTAGGTTGTACCTTCTCCGGAGCTATGATAAAAAGGGGATAATGTTTTGTTATTCAATGAATTTATATGTCAGAGGTATCGTGGCTTTTTAAGGGGAGCATACTATTTAGAATTTTCAAAAAATCGATTTTTTTTTTTTTCATAATTCGAAAGTATAATATATTA
>JARQTI010000718.1:56533-85603 GCA_030142655.1 Trachelus tabidus
CGATTATTTTATCACCTTCAAAAAAATTCATGAAAAATGCCTCATTTTCGGCCGTCTAAATAGTATGCTCCCCTTAAAGCCTTAGCCACAATGGCTGTATAAAATCATCCTGTCTTAGTGCAGTGTCACTAGGAAAGAAAATAATAAGCACGCACTGTGACTAAACGTAGTTTATTGGTATATCCGTAAACCGAACGGATATATTGTGTGGCGTTTATATTATATATACTATTGTACTCGAATCTGTAACATGACTGGTGATTATTCGAAAAGTGGGTAAAGTGGGTTGGAACCGTCAAAGCGGATACTGAACGGCATAGGTCGAGCGGGAACGTATTTGCTGCTCCCCGGCTGTACGATTGGATCGGCGAACTAAAGAGAGAGAGAGAGAGCATTATAGGTGCGAGAGATAGGAAAGACAGAAAATAGAGAGAGGAGAGCAGCGCCCGAAGGCCAAGCGAGAGAATCTGCGACGTGTAGGCGCGGGCTCGTATAGTCATCCAATATGTAATATAAAATGTATAGGCGGTCATACGCACTTAGAAAGTCGCTAAAGAAAATGCATAACCGTTAAAATGGATTTAACGATCGCTCGTAGATAGACAGCGTGCACGTAGCCGAGTATCGGTAGCCTCTGGCGAAGGTTTTAAAAGTCGGAGATCTCTCCAAGTCCTCGTCGGGAAATATAATCTGAGGCAACGATCGAAGATACTAGGATATAATACGTATCGCTGTAACGCTATGTCGATTAATCAAATCGTTAAGGATCTGACCCACTCGAATCGTAGAAGTCTCGAGAGGCAGTCGTAGGAAGTTCGCGAGATAATGAAACAAAGTCGAAGATAATTATCGGAGTCGAGTAGGAGTTACCAACTGTCGCGAGTGCACGATCCAGGACGCGAACACGTGTATTGAGCTTCGAGCGAGGATATTAATTAATCGACTTTTTGAGATTAGAAAAGTCAATTGATTCTTTGTCGAGTTTCTAAGCGACACGTAAGTCGTTCCTTGCCCTCGGCAATGATGGCGGATGTGCATCGTCTTGACGCTGCTTCTCAATTTACGTCAATTGTCTCAGTCTCGTGTCTCTTTCTCTTTGGTGCTCTCGTGAGAGAGAGAGAGAGAGAGAGAGAGAGACAGTTTGTGTCCCATGGCGTAATTAAAATTAGCTGCGTCGAATGATCGTGACATCATGCACGAAAGAACGCATCGTTATGCAACGAACCCTCCGCCACTCGTACATGATATCTTCTCCTGGCTATAACCTATAAAGTATGTATAACCTCATCTAACGCATAACGCATATACACACCCACGGTTATTTTCTCCATTTTTTGTCTCCATCACTGACGCTATATTCCTGTACTCGTAGTCACGTGTGTACCGACCCTTACGTTGTCGACTCTTGTGTATCCACGTATAGTCTCCTACCACTCCTTTGGTTCTTTAACGAGTAGAGGCTCAACGCGTAGGCCAACCACGCGTTCCTGAGTCCCTTTGTTTTTGTCCGACGTTCCGTTAGGACTCTCCTGCTTTTCCTCCTTCACTCTCTCTCTCTCTCTCTCTCTCTCTCTCTCTCTCGTATTACCCATTCCTCTCTCTATCAACATGACGTTTCGCGCTCGCAAATCGGCGCCATATGGAAAGTCGCCTTGAAGTCTTATAGTCACATCCGCTTCGCGTGTACGTAGCCAATGAGGAGCAACGGAACTGACGCCAGCGTACTTTTGTAACGACTTGTACATCGTTTAGTAATTTTAATACCGACTGTTTCTGTACGTACGCGAGACTTTTGTGTAACTTGAATGCTCTTTGTGAATGGGTGCTTAGCGTCGAGCATAGCTTTTATGGTTATGCACGTGACAGATGCTACTTTTTACATTACTCGCGCGCGGACAGCGTAATATTTATCGTTGAAAATATGCAAGGCGACGTGTTATGCACGAGCGTTTGATAATGCTGTGAGGAATTATGAAAATTACGTAAATTAATGCTGATACGGGTATGCGTCTGTATGTATATTTTTACGATAAGATTCCTTCTGTCCATTATTGACGCCATGTTTGTTTTCGACTGTTAGAATTTTCAAACGTAAAATTAACGAACGCCAATTCTATCGAATGTAAATGGGGAACGTTGATAAAGTAATTTATCTCCAAGAAACGCTTACGTACTATTTGCCAAGCTGTACAATCATTTCTAACCATGCACAAACAAGGCGTTCGTCCATTATAGATAGGCGAACTGACGACATAGTTCATTTCTGGTTACTTTCTAAGCTGTGGGGTAGCGATTATAGGTCGGGTGGGTTAACAATACCTTGGATAAATGGTATTTATGGCTTAGAAATATAAAGACTCGAAAGGGGCCGGTCGAGCATTATCCTTGGTATCGCAAATATTGACGATATGCTAAGGCTCTTTCAGTAGATCTAAATAAGTCGTTTCTATAGAAACGAGCCTGTATCTTGCACCACTTTGACAGCTGACGATCAACCAGAGTCGTTTAATTTAGAGTGCGCTTAGTAATTTCGTGATGGTTTCTTTTTAAAATGAGACAGTAACAAGTAAACATCGATAGATCCGGATGATGTTAACCAGGACGGAGTCGAAGAATTGTTCCCTTGTTATCCTCATGAAGGTCTGGCAATAACCTGTATTAATCGTCGCCGTAGACTTTATTGAATTCTCTTGTTTTGGCTGTCAGTAATAAAGCGTATCTCCGCGTTCCTAAGCGGAATAAGAAGAGTTTTCGTTCGCGGTTAATGTAAACCACCCTGGAGTTACTAGGAATGTTTTTTCAGCTGGCACGAAAAACAACCTCGTGTTCAGAAACACTAGATCCCTTCTCGCTATGCGCCGTGTAAACAGCTCGCTAAATTCGGCGCCCGTCCTAACCTATCGACTTCCATCCATTAGCTTACTGGGATTGTGAATTATAAACGGTACACTTGACTGTCACTTAAATTTGATATTATCTTTTACAGCCACCGGAGAACGAGCTGCAAAAGGTTGGAGAACGAGTGCCAAGCGAACACGAGCTAAGAGTGCAAAGGTCCTTACAGCGACTCAACGTTCCGGATTGGTACAAGAATTCACCAGCTGCCAGGGACGGATTTCGTCTTAAGAGACACTCGGACGCTTCGCAGCACGGCGGATGGCGTGCTCTTGGATCGAAGACCACGTCCCTCTCGTCCCTCTCGTCGTCTTCCAATAGACAACCAACTACCGGTAGGAATTTAGGTATAGCAGTCGTGAGAACTCGTAGCAAAGTCAGTTACTTGGGTCAGGAGGTAGTCGTGAAGTAAATTGCGTTACGATTATTTGATTAAATTTCGTTTACATACCAAGAGCTAACGGATCGGATGCTGCGTCCTGATCTAATGGCCAATGGGATATGGGAGTAATAAATTTAACGGAGAAGGTTAACTCGATTAACTCCTCTACGTCGTTCTCATGCCTCCAGGGGGTTGATTGGAGGGAAGCTTAATTGAGCTAACGTCCTAAACTCAGGAGTAACTACGTACACGGATACGTATTTATCATTCCGATGGCAAACTAATTGATTGTTTTATATTAAATTCTAGGTGCCCTACTCAGTCCAAGTCCCACACCTCCTGTATTCTCAAGATGGAGTACCAGCCTCCTGAACAGCGCAGGAAGCTCACCGGCGAGCTCGGCCAGATCGTCCTTCAATCATCGACAGCCGTACCTTGGATGGCGTTCTCAGGAACGCTTGGCCAATCCAAGGACTCCTGCAGAACGTCTTGCTCAGGGTATACTTCCCCAGCTGCAATCAGCGAACAAGGTACGCTGAGCTTGCTGCTGCGCGCTACAAGACCTTGTATGAGGTGGCTTAACGATTATTGGCCCAAACATGCGATTTAAACGTCCCTTGGTCGTCCACGTGCCTTCCTAGTTGGACGTATTTATTTTTAATTTTCGCAGACGGCTTCGTAAATACCGTGGAACTATTAATAGCGTAGACGCTGACGATGTCAGATCAAGATGTCGGATTGCACCGACTTCGGTCTCCTGGCCGTCTCGCCTTTGATCCATTCGGAACAGTACAGTGCATTAATAAAGAAAAATGTTCTATTTTCAATTACAGCAACAGCAGCAGCACCAACAGCACACAACGAATCAGCAGCTGGAGGTGAGGAACTCGATAAAGGAAGTGACCTCGGCCATTGTGCACTACGTACAGAGTGGCCAAGAGGTCGGTGGAGGTGGGAGGCTTTCTCCTCGACCTCGACCCGAAGACTGGGACGACAGGGGCGGCGCAAGATCAACCAGCCCCAGAGGTGAGCACTAAACAACCCTGCAAAACATCCTACCACAACAACCACAACCACCACCACCACTATTATACTCCGCAAACCAGGTAATTTTGAGTTATCCACTTTAATTTTATCCTACCGACACACTCGTTTTTTCTTTTTTCTTTTATACGCTTCTTAATTCCTTTTTCATTACCTTTCTCTTACTTTCTTCTTAATAATCTTTCTCTTACTCTTCTATCTGTATGTACTGCATATCGTCGGCTCCTTGTGCCTCTTTTACTCGTCGGTCGCGACTCTGTGACTAACTCTACTTTTTACAAGCAAACCCTCCACGTCTCGACCATTGCCAGGGGCTGCTTAAGGTAGTAAACAAACACGTGGACGCTTTCGAGCACCCTTGTTACCTTACTCCTCCTTTCAGACTCACACGCTCAGCCACACCTTTTAAGACTCACTCTACTTTGCTCACTAACTCCTCGACCAGGCCTGTACAATGGCATTGGAATTGCCTAACGCTGTAACACTCGGGACAATCAGAAACATAAGGATTTGCTAATCTTGCGTTTCAATCCAATTTTATGTAATGTACCCTATCAGTTATACATTCATTATTCCGATACACTCTCAGTGTTAGTTTGTGTAATGAATTTATATATTATCAGTCTTAGAACGTAGCCGTGTCTCATCGATCGATCTCTCGGTCTCCTACCAGATCAGCTCCGGATGTCTCTCGAGGGAGACCCATGTCATTATCCCGGTTGTAAAAAAGTATCAGCGCGCACAGAATTCCGTGCTTCCCAACCTTGGCCGCACATACTATTCTCGGAGCGTAACAAACTGGGAAAGATCCAGCCTCACGTTAGAGCCGCGCACGAGGTGACCTCGTATTCGGCTCTTCTTTGTCTCTTCGGCAGAGTCCCGGCATTTCTTTGGATCTTTGAATGTATGCCGTGGCGTTTCTATTTCGACTTGGTCTGGCTAACGGAAGTAAAAGTTGCCGGCCTCCCCCCGCGGAATCCCTTGCGATACCAGGAATACCAAACAGCGTCGTATTTAGCAGGAAACATAAATAATAGCTAGTACGACGTCGCGTGACGCCATTACCCCTTCGACGCGCATTATATACTGGCGTGTTACGTAACCTCAAATTTTAGTACTCGGTGGCTACGATGGAAGATGGGTTGGAATGAAAAAGAAAAATAATAATAATTGACAGTTATAGATTCAATTGACACGTATAAAACTAATAATTGTTCCAATGACTAAAAGGGAGTGTCAAACTCTGCTGGATGGAAAGCTCCTTCGTCGGCTCGAGACCCGTGGATTCGCCGGAAACCCCCATGAGTCTAGCTACGGAAACGGAATGCTGTGCCGTATGTAATGCCACTGTTACGGAATCCTGTAGCTGCGTGGATTCGGCGACTTCCGGCCTCTACTTGGACCTTACGCCAACGAGGGACGGCATCCAACAAGGGAGTAGTCTCTGCCCATCCCCAACGTCCTCTACGAATTATCATCATAGCCAACACCTTCAGCAACGACATCATCGCGGTGAGTTGTTGCTCGCCTAGGTGACGACTAGAGACTGTCGCTATGAGAGAGGACGTCCTCGCGATCCTGGAGAGATATCGAAGTGCTGCATTTATATATATATATCCCCATCAGGACTAGTCTCTTGAATCTTTTGAAGAGGCCATTGAAAGTGTATGAGTATATATATTCCTCTACCTCCATCCACGATCATATTCACGACCTGCCATCACGACGAAGACACTCTTGACAACCGACATCCGGTTTCTTAGGTTTTTTTTATTGTTATATTATTTTTTTTCCCCAAAAAGAGGAAAGTCGAAGGGTAAGAAAAATAGGTCATTGTACGTCAAACGAAAGTGTCAGTGCAACGATGGTCGCGCGACTTGGTCGACACTTGACGGGACGACAGACCCGGGGGACACGTTCAGCTTCGACGTAGGTCTTCTCCTGGGATTTATTTTCCCTAGGCGCTACCATCAGACATCGCGCATAAATTTTTCCTTGTACCATGTTAAAAACGGGCAACCGTCCAACTTTCGGTGTCAAAGCCAAAAGTGCATCTTGGTAAAAAATTGTCCCACTTGACACTTTTCCGTACCTACGCTCCATCACGATACAGTCCTCTTTCTCTTTGTCTATCTCGATACCCTGAACTCTTCTGTACTCTTATCGATTCTCACCCGAGAATTTATCAACCTCAATTTCCCGTTTATCGATAAGAAGACAAAAAGAAATTTTCCCTTCGATATAAGATATCGCGAATCAATACGAATCGGCTGTAAATAGGTGCTCGAGGTCAACAACAGTGACTTCTACTATCGTTTAGGATTGCAATGGTAACTTGTAAATATTTGAATTGCGCGCTCCCGAACCTCAGCTTCACGAAGTTGACGCGCGATGGCGCTCGCGTCGCGCACAAGCCTCGTACCACGAGAATCTTCTCTATTTTGTAAATTACACATTTAATTAACGACGTACATCCATTCGACGAGACTACTCGCGATAATTTTATTTTTTAACGTCCAGCTAGAAGCCACCTTTATATATAATATGTCTTTCGAGTCTCTCCTATCCTCCTCCGATTACTCTCCTCGTCGCTTCAATTTCCTCTACTTTAACCTCAAGGAGGTTCCATCCGCTCGGACACAGTAGATCCATGTTTCCCATCGGCGTCCCTAAACCACAATGACACTCTGATGATGTCAATGACCCTACCACAGTCGTGCTCTTCTCTTATTCGTTCCTTTTAAAGATTACACTTCGTCACGCAACGTACTCCGCCGTCCGATTGTTCTTTTTTAATCTTAATACTATTCACGTCGTTAATCGCGTTACGGGATACGATTAGTCGCGACGCCCTCCAAGCACTGTTGCCAATTATTAAAAGTATATTTTTTGCATTCGACTCTGTTTTTTTCTCTCTCGACGACGTCACTCGTACCAACCGGACGGACTGGAAAATGAAATTTTCACACTTAAAAGCGTACACGCGTATCTTTGAACTCTTGTAATTTTTTTCTTTCTCTTTCTGCACGTCCGTCACCTTATGTCTCGTTCAAACGTCACTTTGACGTTTGTTGTATTTATTATTAGACAAATTTGAACCTTGTTATTTATCGGATCTCTTTGACTAAATACTTTTGACGACTGATAGCAATTTCTTATTATTCTTTGTTTCTCTTTTATTCTTTCTTTCTTAAATACCATCGTCATCGACATTGTCATTCCATGAATCGCGTCTTTTTCTAATCAGTCGCCCTTGCGACCCTTATCTTTAATTCATCGTGACGCTTGGTCTTTTTCATTATTTTTTTTTCTGTTTCATGCGACTAATCTGATTTTTACACAATTTATTACACGACGTCTACCCTGTATTGAATCTCTTGTCACATACACTTAACGACGTTCTCAATGCCTGCTCCAAATCTTAAATTTCCTTATCTCGTTATTCTCCTTGTATGGCGATTCTTCCTTTGTTTCCTTATATGCATAAAAGTATATATATATACTTATTTTTTTTCTTTCTTACCGCTTCGTATTCACGAGCTGTCGTGACTCAACTTTGCGTACACGAGTATACCTTCTTCTAAGCTGTAAAACTTATTTAGCCTTTTTGTAGTTTTAGCGTTTATGTATATTTACTGTAAAATTTTCCCATCTTATGTTTATGTATTATATACGAATATATAATATATAACGTAATGTCCATTACTATTGTGTTGCAAGATAACGTTGAATGATATTATTTTTATTTCGATTCGCGATCTTCGCTTACCTGGTGCTGATTCGCGGTATTCTTGTTGGTAGCTATCGGGCGCGTTGAAATTGTGTGAAATTAAAAAAAAGAAGAATGTAATTACGAACAATACAAAAAATTGATGACGGCGGCAGAACACGAACACGTAGATACGTGACACCAGGTTTGCGAAAAGCGCGCGCTTTTTAAGTATTCCGTACTTATTATCGGATATCATTTATCATTTTCTGTAGCTGTACCTTGAAAAAAAAAAGCCAACAAGAACAGCAACGACATCGACAAGAACAATAACAAAAAGAGTAATAAATTATTGTTTGTACTTTTTCGTTTTTCGTTATTACGTTCATCCGCACGTTTCTATGTATAGACTGTCTTTTGTATCTCTATTTTTATTGTCTCTCTCTCTCGCTCATTTTTTTCACTTGGCCAGCTACAAATATCGGTAAGTCCGCAATCGTAGTATGTTTCTTTATTTTTAGTTTCGTTTTTTCCCACTTCTTCTAACCCTATACTCATTTATTTCATATGCTTGTACAGTGCCCAATAAAAACTTGTAACTCGACGGATTTTGGCAGTTGGTGGGTAGAACGAAGGAAGGAGGTCCGTAGTGAAGGTGAAAAATATTTAAAAAAAAAAAAAGGAAATACAGTGGGACGAGTTTACGCGTTTGGATAGGAGGAATTAAAAAAAAAGAATACGAAGAAGAGTAAAATAGGAGAGTGCAAAAAAGAAATTTTGAAAAAATGAAAAGATCCGGGAAGGGGTACCAGTGCTCTCTTGACTTCTGGCATGACAGCAAAACTTTGCCTCTGGCAATTGTTAGGGTCGGGCCATAGCGATACGGAGGAGGCAATGGCGGCGGCAGCTCTTCTGCGGAATAAACCTAGCCCTGGTTCGACCACCCTGGAGGATGTCCTAGACTCCCTCCTCGGATTGCCTTCCGCCTCGCGAACTCCCAGCCCTGGACCCGGACCCGGATCCGGATCCTCTATTCGTCATCGATCCAACGTCAGCGCGAGTGCCAATGCCGGGAAGAGCTGTAGCGACCTACGCCAAGACCTCCAAGGTAGGAGGACTATGTAAGTTTCCGTTCTGACGATCCTAACTCGTTCGTCTGCCTCGAGTCCGTAAGAGATCAGCTCCCAGACGACTCACTCGAGTCCCGAGTCCACTGTCGCACCTAGTACCAGCTCCATCTCCATCGCCATCATCCTCACTACCAGTACCACCATCATCATCACTCCTGTACTCATTGACGCGTCATCCTGAAAGGGCGTATGAACCTCTTTATTATTAATTTCCTTCCTGTACGATTACCAATTATCATTATGTTTATCACGAGTCCCTCTTACCGCGTCCCGAAGCACACGAATACACACCCAGTGGAGATGGAACTTGCATCAAGTCTGAGGGAACCCGGCTGATGTCTGTCGCAGAGTCCGTTAAGCACGAAGGGATCAACCAGGAGGAGAGGGCTTCCTACTACGTGGGCGAGCTGCTGGTGCGCCGGAAGAGCGAAGGCAGCGACACCATACCGACGCGGGGAGTCACCAAAGGTTCCAATCTTCGTCACAGAAGAGTCTCCTTCGACAGCCAGGAGAACGGCACCGCCGAGAAGATCATACGCTGCAGGAACAACAAGTGCACCAATTCAGCAACCGCTGTCGAGGCCAAGAAGATCTACAAGAGCTGTCACAACTGTACGTGTCTTTATTGCTCCAGGGAATGTCGAAGGGCGCATTGGCAGAGGCACAGAAGGACCTGCCTCTACTCCAGGGCGGGTACACTCTGCAGAGAAGTCCTCTCGTCGGCCAAGGAGGATCAGGGCACTCTCAGACACATATCCGCCCTGGCACGACGAGGCTACGCCTCCCATGGACGTGGCGCTGTCAAGTGCTTCTTCTCCAGTCCGGAAGCTGCTGAGAAGTTCATCGAGAACGGCTTTGTTGATCTGGGCGAGCCGACCTACGTCAGGTGGTCGGATCTGCTACCTAGCGAGATGGGCGCTGAACTCTTCGCCGAGGTTATGAAACTCTGCAAGTCGTACAATCCTGACACACGATTCGTTCTCTATGTAGCTGTCTGCGTCGTCAGCGAGGTACCTACCAGTGGCGCTGTCAAGTGGGAACGTCAGCTGGTCTCCAGATGCGCCAAGATTCGTTTGGACGCCGTCTCCAGGCAGAGTGGAGCCACTGTCAACGTTAACGTACCATCCAGACAGACTGCTAGTTCACCCTGCAACATCACGCGGGAGATGGACTCACCGGAAACTCTTGTTCTCACCTCTTTTCCTGGTAGCAATGGACAGAACACACCTCAGCGCGCTCGGGAGATCAGCTTCACCAATATACAGCGACAGCTACGACTACGCGGTGTCTCACTTCGGAGACACTTCCCTCAGGTCTACAAGAAACTTTGCTCATACGTCGACGGCTCCGTGGACAAATTTGCACCGGTTACCATCTACCCCAGGGATCAGGCGTCGGGGAAGAGCTTCATGTGCATCATTATGCTGGACGCCGAGCCGGAACGACTTCAGCTACTACCCACGGACTCCTCGAGGGTCAGGACGGTCGACATTAGCATAGAACAGGAATAAAACTTTTTAGGACTATTATACGATAGATATTTCTATGTCTTTTGGGAGTAGATCGTCTTTGCTTTTGTTCCGTCACTTTTATTATTCGCGATGGTTAACGGCGACTGGATTTTTTAGATTACCATTTAATTTAATGTTTGTACTTAGGATTTTTTATTCCTTTCTCATCTGCTTATCAGGTTCGCGCGAAGTTAGGTTATAGTAACTATTTTAGATAACTATTTTAAATCGTCACCGTTCGAGTACGTTGCGAGGCTATGCGGTATTTTTATGCCGTTTAAATTCAAAATCTAGTTCCGGTACGCGGTACGTGTTTCCTTTATTAATAAGAATCAATGCGGCACGGAACAAAAGATAAATTCGATCGAATTTCTTACGATGAAAGTCTTTGCTCACGAATCAAATCCTCTTGTACTTCTCGTTTATCGCTCGAAGACTGTGCGTTTGGTGACGTCATATTGAATTTAAAAAAACCGTTACGAACGTCATCACGTGATTCGTAATATTTTTCTTTTCAAATCTCAATTTTATACGTCGCTCTTCGCGTACTCTACTTCGTGACTCTCGAGGAATCGTCCGTTAAAACAAGTATGGAAAGAAAACTCGACTTCCGGTGTCGGGGACACTGTGCCAAAAGACTGGAGAAACGCTGATTTCCAACAAATGGTACCGCTCGAGACATGCCAAAGAAACAAGTATAAGAGAGTAAAGATCAAAAAATATATATGAAGGAAGAAGAAAAAAATTCCACGAATTATTTATCAGTGGAAATATTTTTCTCTTTGACGCCATTCCATTCCCGTTCTCTGGGTAGTCCTCGTATCTTGATCTTTAGAATTTACCAACAAAATTTGCTAATACAGCATCAGATTATTAAACGCGTAAGACCAACCCAACTAGTCTCTATAAATAAATAGGTAATAAATTGTTAAACAAGAGCCAATAACCGTTATAAGCCCTTTCCTCTCTAGCGTCTTTTTTTCTTTCCACGCTCCCACCCTCCATTTCTCCTCTTCCGAGTATATAGAATAATATAAGTAATACACAGTGTCGCTGGATAGATACGAGAGATAGCAGTATATACAGACACGGGAAATTATTAGTGCCAATAATTGCGAAACAGTGCAAAAAGAAAATGCACGAGGGGCTCGCTGATGTTTTGGCAGAAAATCGTCGTGACGGTTAAAGAAGAAAAAGAGAGAGAAAGAGAAACGATGGTTTTACGACGATCTAACGAGAGTAACGGTTATTCTTATATGGTAAATATACATATAATATTGGAAATAGCCTGAATAAATTATATACAGTGTAGGTATATATACGATTCAGTTATATATATATATTGCTACGAATAGAGTTTATCTATTGGTTTACTTTTTGCGATGTTTATCTACTCTCGAGATGTACGTATTTGCGATTGGTTGATTTGAATAATGGCGGGATCGTGGAACTCGTTCAAAATGTATCGTGTAACGACATTCAAATTTCGACTTTTTTATAGACTGTACGAATACATATTTTATGTTGTTATATGTATGTATAGGGGATACGGTAGCTTGCCTGTGTTAATACTCTGATAATTATTGTGTTTGAATTTTATTATCATTTTTATAAGATTGTCGCAACTTACGAGTCCACGATCCACGGCCGGTATGACGACGTTACGTCTGAATTATTCTTGCCAAAGGCATTATACTTAGGATCGATAATTCGAAATCGGTGATTTGTCGAAATAAAAAAAGATGATCTTGAGCTAACGATCCGTCGTGACGCGATATCAATCTGACTTTCTATAGATTGACACTGTTGAATTCTTCATAGTTCCTTTATCCTATCTATGAGAAGAAGAAGAAGAGAAAAACAAAAAGAAAATAAGACGTTGGACGTATTGATTATGTATTTAAAATATTCTAGCGTTGTATTGTATTATCGCAGGATAAATTAATTCGTATTGTTCGTCGCGCTCTGCAGGGCGGAAGTCGTAATTGATTTTAAAAATGGCGCCACTCCGAATAGCCGTCGCGTCAATTCGTACGTTTCGTGGGAATCGTGTTCACGAATATTTCCATGCGATTCAATTTACCTTCGAATTCTATCCGTCATTTATCTCAATCCTGTTATACCTGTCATATTTTAATTACTAAATTCTCCTATTTCCGCAGATATCTTACGATCGAAAATTTGTTAATGACTGTTACGTATTTGATTCGGTGATATTTTTGATGGAAAGAAACCTTGCGTCGTATTTAAAATATTTATTTTCTTCTGAAATAATCGACGTGGCCAGAATGCGTACTTATTTTAGAAACGAGTTATATATGGATCTTGGTACGAAATAGAATCAGAGAAAAATGTTAATTGCGGTATGATCCGCGCGTATATCGAGGGATTTTTAATAATTAATACTAATGAAGGAAAGATTGAAGAGCAAACGTTTTTAATTATACGACGTCCAATATGACAAGCGTTATGCGAAATTATCATTTTAACCAATATTTATCGGTGCTATCATGTGCTACCATTGTTTTCGCATCTGTGTATGTCTCAATTTTTCAAATAAAATGTTAATTTTATTACAAATGCATTATTTGTACCTTTCATGATTTATATTAAAATCTTGAAATTCGAGGACAGCTTCTCACGAAGTATCTAATTGTAAGTGGTTTTAGAATCAAGTGCTCCTTTGCAATTTTTTAACTGTGGAGAATAAACGTGGCAGTTTGAAACGTAACTTTTGTGTTTCGTTAGCCAATGGGTTTTTTTTATTAACGTACAAATTTATTCTCTACTTATTGTTGACGATATGGCGTATTAAAAATGGAAATATCTGTCGTTTATATCACTGATCGCGGGGCGCGCCAGTACTGCGCAGGCAGTATGCGCAAGCTTTGACAGGCAGTAGTGCGGCAGTACGGAGTCGCTCGTGGTATTTTTTATTTAATTGTTGTAAAGAATTCGTTACATATCTATAAAATAAGAAAGATCTTTTTTGAAGTCCGAGTGAGTTTATTACATTTTTTGCAACGTTCAACGCCTTTTAAAAAGTTTGCTGGACGTGTCAAAGTATATATGCAATCTTGTCGTTGATAGGAAAACAATATTTTGCTAACTCAATAATATATTATCAAAGTAATTTGAATTATCAAAATACTGTGGTGAGATTGCAACTTGGAAGCATGTCATCGGTAAGGTTATAATACTATTAAACCTTGTTATTTAACTAATAAGATGGAAATGGGCTGAATCGAAATTAAGGTTAAGTTTACTCCTGTTGTTATGATTCAATTTTAATACTGACAATTGGCAATAGAATTTTACAAATAAGTCTATTACGAACTTTTATGAGGAAACAGGTTATATATGTATTATTGGTTTAAAAGACTTTTCATTATGTTTTTAGGAATTGAAGAAGTTTTTGGTCAAACTCTTAAACAGTGTCGAGGGTTTACACAGTATACTGATCACTGATCGTGATGGTGTACCTGTTATTTCTGTAGTAAATGAAAAAGCACCTGAGCTAGCTACACGTGCAAGTTTTTTATCAACTTTTGGTATGGCTACAGATCAAGGCAGTAAACTTGGTCTTGGGAAGAATAAAGCTCTCATATGCATGTACAGCAGTTATCAGGTAAAATATTGTTTGGATACAATACAATTGTATTACTTATTTATAATTATTTTATTAAGTTTGCAGAAAGTAAATAGCAAGTTACATTTAAAATTTATATGAAAATGTGTTGAAACACAGTGATAGTTTATTTATTTGATGAACTTATTGTAGGTAGTCCAAATGAATAAGTTACCGTTGGTGGTCAGTTTTATTGCCTCCCATAATTGTAATACTGGACATATTCTTTCATTGGAAAAAAAAATCGATCCAATTCTTAGTAGTTTAAAATATGCAGTAGTGGAAGCCTGATGGTTGCCTGTTGTACATTATGGGTGATAAACAAGAATGCAACGGAGACCTACGAACCAATGAAATTTATAGCTGCGGATTGTGCAAATCAATATAAGCAGTCGCATCATGAATCATGCGAGTGGAGTCAACAGCATCGCAGTTGAAACTTAGCTGAGCTGTGTAGTTCAAATAACATTATCTAGCCCTAGAACTCTCACCATACATATAACTATTTCCCACTACCATTGCCAAACAGCTCAACCAAATTTTCAACTGCAATCATTTATATGAATTACAATATGTAAATTTTATGTGAACAAAATTATTGTCTACACTTATCAAGCTAATGCTGTGTATATCGTTTAAAAAATATAGTAATAAATTTATACGAGATATTACATCTTGTTCGACACTTTATTCATAGAGCTTCTATGAATCACACAAATGCCGTTTACAATTCATAAACCAGTGGCTTTCCCTCTAGACCATTCAATATATTTTGAGCGGCTGTAATTGCCATGTCGTTTCGTGTCTTCACTGTCGCACTACCCAAGTGCGGGATCACAACTGCAAAACAAATTGAAATTCATT
The DNA here is from genome assembly GCA_030142655.1 of Trachelus tabidus. Lineage (NCBI taxonomy): Eukaryota > Metazoa > Arthropoda > Insecta > Hymenoptera > Cephidae > Trachelus > Trachelus tabidus. The sequence continues at coordinate 71,697 of JARQTI010000718.1, forward strand.
ATCCGAACACTTAACTTACCAAGTTTACTTTTAAATATACAAACCAGCATTCGGCAGCTTAAGAAGTTCATGATCAGGTGGCAGTGGTTCCGGATCGGTCACGTCGAGTCCAGCAGCAAAAATAGTTTTATTGCGAAGAGCTCTAATAAGAGCATCAGTGTTCACCACTGCTCCCCTACCAATGTTTACAAAAACAGCAGTCTGTTTCATTTTTGCAAAAGTAGCATCATTGAAGAGTCCACGCGTCTCATTAGTCAACGGCGTAGCAACAATGACAAAGTCACTTTGTTCCAGGAGATCATCCAGGGATAAGAATACTGCGCCAATGTCATCTCCTAGGTTTACACACAAAAAAATAATCCCACTCGGTTAACATAGGCAAAATCATAAATTGATAATGAATAATTTGTATATGACAGAGTTCAACAATTATTTCCCACTAATTTCCAATCAATTTATTAGTTACAATCTCACCAGATTTCTTTCTTGAATGTCCAGTGTAAACGAAGCGGCCCACTTCGAAACATTTTAATCTCTTGGCGATCTGCAGGCCGATTTTACCCAGGCCAACAATACCAACAGTTGAACCGCGTAAATCACGACCAAGTAGCCACTGAGGTCTGCTTTCAGTAGCACCTCTGTATTAGCAAGATAGAAAAAAATAGGACACTAAAAAAGTAATCACGAGAGTAATTATTCAGATATAATTCTAAACTATAATACTGCTCGACCTGAACCCGAGGGTTGTTGGCCGAGAGGTTGGGGGGAGTTCAATTGGGTTCAATGTTATACATAAGAATATCCGACGCTGTCCTCAGTCTTGTCATTACCGTCATCGCTACCGGATGCTCTGTTGCTGTTCAGTGTTTTTTTTCTAATAATCATCGGATACAACTTAACGTGAGTCTCTGAATCTTTTTATTAATTTCTCTTCGGTGCTTTCTATGCAATATTTCATAGAAAATCATGTCTTACTGTTCCAAAAGAAGTCGTCCTTCGTGCGCTCTTCTTGCAGCATTTAACGTTAACATTACAGCGATTTCAGCAACTGCAGCGCTCAATACATTTGGTGTGTGACCAACTTTAATGCCTCTTCTTTTAATTTCTGGTATATCAAGGTGATCGTATCCAGCAGACATAGTAGATACCACTTTCAAGTTTGGTCCTATAAAACATAAGTAATGCAATAAATAAATTTTTATCAGTCTCAAAACACTAATCAATTCTTGAAAGATAATGTGATATGTTGTTCCAATAAGCCCAAGTGTTTCTTAATGTCTATTAGAATTTGATCAGATATATTAGAATTGATACACCCAAGAGAAAATGAAGCATACAATTGAATTCTCTATTTTCTAGAGTCAATCGAGTTACACAATTATTTTGGTCAATTAATATTGCAATATTGTAAATCAATGATATACTAGTCATCTCCTAAGGATAAAGTATTGATAATTATATTATTACGTATAATTTATATTACCAGCAATATCAAGGAATGCACTATTGATGTTAGTATGACCACTAAGAAAAATTGCATCGTGTCCAGGAACGGCTTGACGGACATCATCGTTATCGCTCATAACTTTTTGCATGATGGTCACTTCACACCTGTAATTATTTCACTCGGCATTATTGTTTTATGTTTTATTTTAATCAATTAACTTTCGTCATCTACTTACTTAGTGAGCAATAAATCTATACCAGCCTGCGGTGTATCGCTACTTGTTACCAAGACTCGTGGCTTTCCCATCTTTTCTTTTTCAAATAAGTATCAATCAATTCAACTGCGGTCCGACTTACTGACAGATTTTCTGCCAACTACTTGAAGTTGCGAATGATTCTCTTATTATATACCCCTAATGACGCTGATGGCTTTAATTCTCTGATATGTTATTGGACATACTGATATCAAAAGTAGGAAACCGCAGTTAGACGGGAGGACACTTTATCAGTCTGAAAATACGGAATTTTTTATCGAATAACAGTTGATACCTATTTTATAATTTTAATAACTATTGCTGACATATAATAGTATAGATTGGTATTTTTTTCCTAATTGGGAGATATAATCTGTTTGATTATAAATTTTTATCGTAGGGACTATGAATATTTGACAATATTTGGTTGTAATTAATTAATTAATAATTATTTGATTATAATTTTTATTTGTGCTTTTATTGTTTTGCTACTGTTGATATCAATTAACCGCATACACAGATATTTGTAAGATATTCCAAATTGGATATCCGCATGCTGTTTTTCGTTAAGGAGTTACGTGCTTGAAAATATTTTTAATGTAGCGGATTTGGTGGTTTAATTGTAATTCTTATTTTTATAGATTCTGATAATCCACATTTATATTATACATACTTATGCACTTATGCGTACATATGTTACACCGCAAACCGAGTGATGGTTGTCTGATGATCGTTTTATGCTTCAAAACATTGTGGAATAATATGCTTAACATATTAATAATTTGAAAGAAATGGCTGCATTAATGAAAAAACGTGTTTTAGCAGAATTTACTCAAAGTCAGGTATGTTAATATTTAATTGAAGCTTTATTATTTATATTAATTGAATTCATTCTTATAGGTTATGTTTTTGATAGATATATGTATATATGTATGAATTATATTGTTGTATGCATGTATCATGCGGTTCATTGTTTGTTATTAATATTCATAAATCTGTGGGACGTTACTAAATAAGTATATATATGGTTTTAATTTAACTTACAGGTAATTACTGGTGAACCACCAGCAAAACGTTTGCGAACTTTAAGACTTTCCTCCACTGGAGGTAGTAAGAATGGTGTGGGTACGGAAGGCAGTTCCTCATTGGCATATATAGAGTTATTAGAAAAATGTAAAGGTGGTAACGATGCACTGCAATTACTAGTGCGCATATCAGACACTGTTTCATACATTCCATCCGAAGACGTTCCATTGGCAGTGAAGAAGCTAGCTGAAAGATATGCCGTAGAATCAGAGGCTGCAGTGCGTGCGAAGATCCTCTGGATATTTGCAGAGTTAGGAGAAGTGACTACTGACAGTGCGGAAAAGGCACATATTGTCAGTGAAACTGCTAACTTGTTAAAAACAGAGGAATCTCACAGAGTTAAAAGTCAAGGTCTTGCTACACTGTTAAAATTGGGAGATTACCATAGGTACTATATAAAGCAAATAGCTTTATGAAATAGCAAAAGTATGAAATACATAATACCATTTTTATTGTCACAGATCTATTGTGTTACAAACTGCACGAGAACATTTACCAGACACCTGGCATGGTGTTCAGACCCGATGTCTCATGATAATAGGACGTTATTTATCAGTGAATGCAGCAGAAGAGATGCTTGCTCTTGTAGGCAACTATTCTCATTCTCAGGATCCAAGAGTGCGAGCACAGGCCTTCGAAACAATGGCAGAGCTCCACTCTCTTCGAGGCTGCAGGCTTCCAGCAAGCTTCTTCTCGGAGGCTTGTGAAGCTCTACGTGATGATTACGAGATTGTACGCCCAGCTGTCCTTAAAATAATTTGGCTACTTGGAAAAGAGTATCCAGACAAGTATGATTAATTTCAACCAACTGCTAGGCAACAACTAGAACAAAAAAAATAAATCGTATTCATATTCCACAGTTTACTTCCTGGTGGCGATGGTGAAGAGCAACGAATGGTCGACTGTGCCTTTTCTCGTATATGTGCTCTCATGGGAGACTTATCACCACGTGTCAGGGCAGCCGCCATGTCCTTGCTGGGTACAATGAAAGGAGTCTCGCGTCGTTACATAGAACAGGCACTGGATAAAAAGCAGAAAAGAGTCGAAGACGAGGGATCGGAAGTTGAGGAAAGAAGTGCATCCTGTGGAGCATTTATTCATGGACTGGAGGATGAATTTCTAGAGGTATAATAAACAATTATGATTAATCTCATGGATTCTTTAATTTATAATTATCCTCAGGTACGTACGGCAGCAGTGGAAGCACTGTGTACTCTCTCATTAGAGCAACCTGCCATAGCCCGCATATCTTTGGACTTCATGGTGGATATGTTTAACGACGAGATTCAAGACGTCAGAATAAGAGCAATTGAATCTCTAAGAAAAATATCTGCCAGTGTTACACTCCGGGAGGATCAGCTGGAAACTATTTTAGGAGCACTGGAAGACTTCTCTGGTGAAGTTAGAGAGGGTTTACACGCCACATTAGCAGCGAGTCGCTTAGCCACTCGCAATTGTCTTCATATGTGTGTTAATCGTCTTCTTGACAATCTAACCCGTTATCCACAAGATAAAGAGAGTATTAGAAGCTGTTTAGCTGCTTTGGGAGCTTCCCATCCGTACCTAACGTTACCTTTGGTACCACAACTGCTGGGACGACATCCATTTTTTGATATGCCTGAACCAGACGTCGACGAACCTTCGTGTATCCTTTTATTGTTTTATCAGATAAAATAGTGTGAAACGTTATCAGTATTGATTTCTTTAATTGATTCTAACAGATGCAAGTGTTTTGGTATTGTTATTCAATGCTGCCTTACACTGTCCCAGTATGCATGCACTATTTACAGAGCATGCGGCTAAGCATTACCATTACCTGAGGGACACCATGCCTCATTTGGTACCACGATTGAAACCTACTTTGACACATGGTCCAAATCTTGGGAATAATCCTGTAGAAGATGAGAAGACTAGAGACAGACGTGGACGAGAGTTCCTGGAAAGGATGGTATGCGGTGTGGAGGGTGCAAGACCTGGTGGAAGGGTCCATACACAGCTTTTGGAAGCTGCAGCAATGGATCTGGATCGACTGGCCGAGATGGATTCAACGATGGAAGGAGCAGCTCGTTTCACAGCTTTATATATACGGTGTCTTCTTCTACTTAAATCTGTCGTTAAGGAACTGTCAATATCTGCTTCGAGCGCAGCTTCGCCTGATTCTGATTCGAATTCGGCCAACAACGTCTCCGCTCTTCTTGAGCATACACAGAAGTAAGGAGGATTTAGGATAATTTTTAATTATCACTTAACTCGTTAATTAATTCGTATATGGATGTTAAAAATATAATTTATTCAGATTGCAGAGATTATTCAGCGGATTAGGGGAGACTGAGATGACTCTGGCGAATGACGTATGGCTCAAGGCCTTGGCCTTAGAATTAATCAGAGTCACCAGAAGTGCAACAGGAAGCGCCCTTCCTCTGGCACGGCACTTCTTATCGGAGGCCGATGCTCTTCCCCAGGACTCCAGTAAACTGCCACCGTTCTCAAAAGCATTGGCTCTTCAGCTTCCTTCTCTGGCGGAAGCTAAGCCAGGGACCTTGACACGTCTTCTGCTACCGTTACTACTGACGCGACCGTTGCAAGGCGAAGAGAAACTTCCACGACCGTCAGCATCTACGAGACTCTGTCGGGCTCTTATCGAGGAACCTAGAGGCGATGCGGATGCTGCCCTCAAGTTCACTGGCGGCCTTCTTCTGGGTATCCCTCTAACGGCTAAGATCTTGAATCTACGCGATCCTAGCACACTACGCGTTAAACTTAGACATCCTGATCAGCAAGTGCAATTGCTCTTGCCACGGAAATCTGATTTGAAATTACAAGGATCAGAAGAGAATGATTATAGGTTAAGGACGACTGTACTGCTGTCTCATCAAGTATGGATGGAAGCATGTAATGTGGAAATTTCATTGGCGCTGCTAGTACCATCTTCGTCGGTTTGTAACCACGCTCCTTTGGACGATCCATGTGTGATTGACTTGTGTAAACCAACGAAAGTATCCATTGCTCCCAAAGCGATCAAAAGGGGCATTTAAATGATGACGCGTGTATTGTGTATACGATTTTGTAGTATATCGTTGAAAAAATATTTTACTCATTGCGAAACAATATTGTTAAGATATAATTATTTAGAGATTGTAAACTAATTGAAATAAAATTCATACCATATCGATGGACTTTATTTAACACATTAAAATCGATAGAAAATTTTTGACCGACAAAACTTTTGTTCGATAGTCACTCAATGGCGAAACAGTCTTGACAGGAATGCCAATTTTGAGATCCAATAGTTATCGCCAACTTTGGAAGGAACTTCCTCTGCAAGGATTATACAGTAAATTTTAGATACAATATTTTATGCTTGAATTTGGATAATATAAAGTTGTAATTTTATTACTCACCCTTGAAATGATAAATTTTGTTTCTCTTCAGGTGCTTTCCGGGCTAAACTATCAAAGGTCAGAGAAGTCTTATTGGTCATGGCACTGAGCGATCCAAAGGTATTATTATCCGTAGAACTTCCAAATGGTGCTGGCATAGGACTTGCTCCCAATGTGTTACCGAATCCTGAATGAAATTGATTGGTAGATTAAAGTACTCTCTTCTTTAAGTAGGAAGTATATTGTAAAAATATTTGTAAGACCTGTAGATGCTGGAGCTCCAAATGTTGTCGTACCAAAGGTACTTCCTCCTACGGGAGAAGACATTCCAAAAATCGGTTTAGATCCAAAGGCTGGTGCTTGACCAAACGCTGCGGCAGGTGCTTGTGCGCCCATATATGATCCTACTGGCATTCCTGGTGATGATGGTCCAGCACCTCCGAATATGGAACCCGTAGGCTTCGGTTGATTCGCATCAAAACTTCCAAACGTTGGCATGCTTGTGGGTAATTTTTCTCCAAAAGTTATGCCGGATGCTGCATTACTGGACGCACCACCGAACATCGAGTTGGTGGAGGAAGCTGGGGAAACTTGACTGAAGATTGAAGTATTCGAGGCCGCTTGTGGAGATACGCCAAAGGACGCCGATGCAGCAGGTGCAGCAGGTTTGCTGAAGATGGAACCTGGTGAGGAAGCAGTTGCAGCACCACCAAATGCATTTGTTGCAGTAGAGGACGCAGCTGGCGAGGATAGAACTCCGCCGAATAAATTTGTGCCTGAGGATGGTAGGGAAGAAGCTGCAGCACCTCCAAATATGTTTGTTCCAGACGATGAGGCCTGGGTCGATGCCGTGCCGCCGAATATTCCTGAGGGTTGTGATACAGCAAGAGCAGGTGCATTGCCAAATACATTAGTCGCCGCAGATGACGTTGCAGCCAGAGTAGGTGGACTACCGAAAACTATTGTACCTGCGGATGGGGTCGAAGTTGGAACTACTGAACCGCCGAATATATTTCCTGTAGACGTTGTGGCTGGTGCTTTGCCAAATACATTTGTGCTTGTAGATGACGCAGTTCCACCTCCAAATATATTCGTTGCTGTGGATACAGGAGCTGAACTTCCAAAAATATTTGTCCCGGTTGATGATGCTGGGGTTGAACTAGCTGTTCCGCCGAAGATATTCGCCCCAGCGGCTGTAGTAGAGGTCGACACATTAGCACCTCCGAATACAGCTCCGGTAGACTGCGACGAAGGAGATGCTGGTTTATTGAAGATGGATGTAGGTGAGGAGGCACTTGGTGTACCGCCAAATACATTTGTTCCCGTAGTCGGTGCTGGAGTCGATACCGTTTTATTGAAAAGATTTCCACTTCCAGGTGACGATTCTGTCATTGCAGTAGCCCCACCGAATATGGATGTGTTCGGAGCAGCAGTGGGAGACGTAGTATCTTTTCCAAAAATGGGCGTTGTGAAGAATCCAGATGTTCCTTTGGACGACACTGGTGACGGTGCATCACTTATTGACATAGACGAAAGGGAAGGGCCAGCTGCAGTAGCAGAAAAAGCAGGTAATGTCGGAGTGCTGATAGTACCTTTTCCAAAGGCAGGCGCTATCGGTGCAGCACCAGCACTAGTGATTACCGACGTCTTTGAAGTAGGGCTTCCCCCATTGCCAAGAACTCCAGCAAAGACAGAAGCTACTCCTGGACTCGTTGTTCCTTTACTAAACGCAGGTTTACTTGCAGTTCCTCCGCTGAATATGGATGCTGCGGGTGTGCTACTGCTGGTATTTCCACTGAACACGGAGGTTCCTGGACGACGAGAAGCAGCAGGGAAAGCAGGTGTAGATGACGCTGTCGTGAGAGTAAGACCACTTGTAGGTGTCGTATTAGTTGTAACAACTGTTGAAGATTTAGAAAGTATTACTGAACTAGGAACAGTTGTGCCAAAGGCAGATACAGTTGAATGTGCAGCAGATACACCTGGTGCGCCTGTTCCAGGGAAAAGAAGTGTATTCATTGTCGTGAAAGCTCCAGTTGTGGCTGGTGCATTACTTGTAACATTAGCTAGTGTACTAAGTGAGCTGGTATTCTTACTGGACACTGGAGTAGACGTGTTACTCTTAAGAAAAACTCCTTCGGAGGCTGAAGCAGCTGGTTCCTTAGTAGATTCAGGTTTCGTCTTTGAAGAAACAGTGAATAAAGGAAATCCTGTAGTCTGTGGTTTAGATGATACCGGGGTTCTGCTTGATTGCGATGCATGGGGCGGAGTAGTCGCTACAGGTTCTTTCAGGGAAGTACTGTTAAATGACAGCGCATCCATAAAAGATACATCAACAGGATCCTTAGCCTTTGGCAAGTTATCCTTAGCCGCGAAATGTAGTGGTGCATTTTGTGACTTCCCTGGGATTGCAAAAGCCGCAGCATTCGACGTGGACAATACTGATGTTGATACTTTAGGCAAGGACTTAGTTAAGTCATAAGGATCCTGTGCAGGTAAGCCTGGAGAGCCTATGGACGAACTGATCCTAGCAACTATATTGTTTAATGAAGCTAGTGCATTTTCTGGAACCTCTGTAGAAGGTGGATGAATGGGAGGCTGTGCTAATGTAACAGGTTCCACACTAGGTGTTCTTTCAGATTTGGGTTTGCTCTCTGTCGTTAGTGGAGCCATCCTCGCCAATGAAGACAAAATAGCCTTGAGTCTATCCTGTGCAGGAGTTGGATCAACAGCCTTAATCACTCTAGGTGTTGATTCTCTAAAAAGATTCCTTAATTTACATTGCTTTTCTTCGCTAAAGTTGAACGCCTTATTGGCTATTGCTTTACAACGCGAATCTATAGCGCCGGCATTAACATTCGTGGATAAAGATAGGTTCAGATTAGACATTGATGAATTTAAATCTGAAACATTGCTTCCGCGTGTAAGTGACTTCCACTTCTTGGTCTGAAGTTCAATCTTCGTTTTCTCTTTGGCAATTATTTGTGTCTGACGCATTAAACTTTGGTAGATAAACTCCAGGCTGGGAATCTTCATTTTTTCTCTCTTATGAGATTCCTGTTCAGTCCATTCAAGGTCCAGGAACTTCGTTGCTTGAATCAGTTGGGATTGTACGTAATACATCATTCGTTGGAGCTCAGCAAGTTTGCTGGATTCGCCACGATGTCTGATGGTATCAGTCATATTTGTTGAATTTTTTGATTTTGTTTCCTCCGCCCAGGCAAACGACTGCAAGAGTAAAGCTTTCAAGCAGGCAACGTCACTAGCTAGACTTTTTGTGGCTCCTTGAAGTTCTCTAAAGAATTCATCTATCAGCGCAACTCTTTCACTGAGAGTTCTACGTTCTTCGTCTGTAATTGTTTCAAGAACAAGTGGCTCCAATTTGGTCCTTAATTCTTTCTCAAAATGTTCCTTCTCTTCCCGAAAAGCATCAAGACATAGACTCTCATCGATAGCAGTAGTGTCTTGAACATCAGGCTCATTCGAAGGAGTAGCTTTTAATTCAACAGGTTTTGGTTTAGGTTCTATGCTTTCTGTAGGAACATTTACTGGTTTTGTCTGCTGTATAGTAACAATTGGTTTTGGTTGTTTCAGTTCAACCTGGGGAAGACTTCCAAAGAGATTTGACACCGGTGCATCTTTTGGTCTTTCTAGATTGCCTCCAGTCTGCTTCGGCAAAGGTGTACTAGTGATGCCACTGTTTAAGTTGAAAGATATCTCAGAAGGTACGATACTAGGTCTTGGTTGCTCTGAGATAGTGACTATTTCCGTAGGTGGTTTACAGATAGCAGGGCAATTGGGTTTTACGTTTATCATATGAAAACTGCAGAGTTGTCCTGATGTGCCAAATATATGGAGCATTGGTACTGGGTTAGGTAGAGTGCTCTCCGTACCCCAAGGTAATTTCATAGTGGAGGATCTATCCACAGCTAGACCAACTGGATAACTTTCGCGTCTCTTGATGAAGGGTAGCTGAGCTCTGCCACTGTCTACCAGCTGCCACTGCACCCAGGTGGTTCCAGAATCATGAGTTCCTAATATTGCGATTTCACTGCTGCTACTACTGGCAGCTAGGATGATATCCCACTCCGGTATGTGTTCGAAATAGTACCGGGGACTGCTTTCAGCACCCTCGGCTTCTGGCATTCCATAAGTTATGTCTTCGTAGCAAGTAAAAATTCCACTGGCTGCACCTTTCGGTGCGTCGACTATTAGTACATTGATCCTTTGTTCGTTTGGGTCTAGGTATGCAGCACAAAACTGGTAATTACTGATCCATAACACTGCTATTACTTCTCCAATGCTTGGCGACGGGCTCAGAATTGTTCTGGCAATCTTTAAATCCGGCTTTAGTTGCACGATATTACCATTCTTGCAACCTACTGCAAGTTGTTTGCCTTTTGGACTCCATGCTGCGCAGAGTGCCTCGACTCCAGCTATTCTTTCAAGTCCTGACAAACCCACACCTCCCTTTCCATCGCCCTTTATTTGAAAACTACCAATTGTGTGGTCACTTGTTATCGTACAGAGCATTCCTGGTATGCAAGGATTCCATCGGATATCAAAGACAAAGACATTTTCATTCGAAGGAGATAATCGAATCTCTTGCAATAGTTCTAGTTGCTGGAAGAAGAAGTTTTGAATAAAATAAGTTGCTGAATAACTGAAATATAATGTAACAAAGTAATATTCTTCTTTGAAATATATTCTAAGTAAAAGGTAAATGATTCTCAAGAAATTAAAAAATATTGAATCAAAGGCAAGACTACTTAATTAACAAAACAAAGAGGAAAAGTACTTACATTTTTTACAAGAGACGCTGCATTGTATATCGAGGTTGCTGGTTGAGAGAATGTAACTGCCAAGTACGAACAGTCACAGTTGAGAGTAATGCGGGAAATAGTATTTGGTAAAGCATGTTCCAATTTCCGTTCAGTGCCGTCAATACCACATTTCAATACGGAAATGTTATTGCTCCAAGCTACATACAGTAAGCCTCTTTTCCCATCAGCGGCCACAAGACTACATGCTGTGGGAATTGTCGTAAAGGCATCACATAACTGTTCAACACCTGCTTGTTTAAACTGAAAATCCTAAATAAAAATATAAACTTTTTTTTAAAATAATACAATGATACACTGTTAGATTAATAATGTAAATTCAATATTAATAGTACTTCAAGTCATTTATACTGAAGAGGTTAAGTACGATTATAGGAATTTTGCAATTTTAATATATTTATAGCTTTGTAAAACTAACATAACATTTGAATCTACATAATTTAAGAAACTTTATCACTATTACAAAACAGATTATTCAAACAAATTTAAAATTACGTATCCAAGGTAGTTAAGATAAACATAACAAAACGTTACCTTTGCAGTATAATAAAATAAGACATACCTGTATATCTTGGGGATCGGGTGGATTCTTCATTGTTTAATTATTACGTAAAATGCAGTGCACAGTGTAATACAAAGATAAATAGCACAAACATCCATATAATTACTCTTTAATAAATCAACGTTACACTGCGTTAACTACGGTAAAGTAACACATAGGATCCGCATAGGCTGAGAAAACGCGGCAAACATAATGGTGAGATTCCAAATTATTAAAACAGTTATACCAGATTCAATTGTTTATTTAAATAACAGGTGTTGATTTTATCAATTTGACATGGCTAGATAAAATTTTAATTCACAAAACATTCAGAATTTTGTTGTCTAACTTATCTCACTATTTATCATCTAGCAGTAATACATTTTATTTTGAATTCTTGCACAATTATTATAGCATGTCGCATTCATCTAATTTAATCATTGTACTATTATATAGAGACGCGTTACGAAATTTGGCACTCTCAATAATCTATAAGAGCAACCTCGCCTGTTACCTTGGCATAAAATTGTCTATGTCATTCAAGAATCGGAACATGCACAAATGACGAAAGATGCATCTTCCCGTAAGTATGATAGTTTATACAGATAAAAAATTCGGACAAGAACATGTAGAACAAGTAGAAATTGAAAAATTTCTCATCACAGTGGAAGGGGGTTCGTTGGAGGTATCAGTGGAGTAGGGGTTACATATAAGCGCCTACGCAGAGACACGAAGCTCTCCTTTGCTCTCGTTCCTCCAAGAGAAAGAAGTCTCTCATACTAATCATTTCTTATTCACTTCCTATTTGCATCCATATTTCATTACCTCTTAACTTCCACTTCATGTCTTTCATTTTTATTTGTTTCTTTTCAATTCCTTCACTTTCTTTACACCGTCTTAATTACATTTTCGCGGGGAGCATCTTTCTTAGTTCCGAAAAATAGCCAACCTTTTTCTTTTTCTATATTTATTTCTTCCTTACTTCCTTATGTTTTTATCTTTCATTCCTAACTCTCTTATTTATGTCTTTCCTCATTTCTTCTCCACTTTTATAACACTATTCCTTACTTTCTTACGTCTTGACTTCTTTATTTCTATCTTTCTTTCTGCCTCCCCGTTTCACTCTGCTCTCTCTCACTTTCCATTGTGCTTACAGATACTTTACCAGGATACTTGATACTTTCTAAAATATAAAAAAGACAAGTAATGAGGGGTCCCTTGTGGAGAGGCAGGTCCACACGGAAATGGGCGAAGAGGGGCCCATTTCGCTCCCTTAACCTTCTTACTTTTCCTACTTTCTCCAGTGTTCCCTTTTGTCACTCCTCCAAAATAATCTGGTCGTCGTGCATCCGTTTTACGCATCTTCCTCTCTCCATGTTCCCTTAATCCTTACCATCTCTCTTCTTCACTCTTCCTGTTTCTTTGACTACCTTCTCGTCTTCTAAGCTGAAATGGTATTATTTATGTTCCTCCGCCTGAAGATGCAGCGTACACGCGGTCACTAAGATACTGTATTTACTTCTATTTATATTATTACCTTATTATACCGTATTATATTCTATACTATTGTTTTCTTATTTTGTTTCTTTGTTTATATTCGTTATACAAGAGCTCACCATATATACCTTTGACTAGAAATTGCTGTATTAGTTATGATAATTTAATAATTCACTTATATGTACAATGGTCCACAGGATCACCTGATCCTTGATCAAATAAATTGAATTCTCTCTCTCTCTGTTTTAACAATCTTCCTCTTTTTTCCCCTTCATTAACACTTTATATATGTGCTGCCACCAAACGTTACAACTGAATTTTCGAATCTCCTATTCCTTCCTATGTCTCCATAACTTCCCTGCTAGTATATCCTTCAAAAATAAATTGCTAACATGTTCTTTGGAAAAGGAAAAATCCAAAGTGGTAGCGCGTATAATATACAATATGTATATTATATTGCAGTGATATATTAAATATATCTCTAATAATATTGTCATTGCTAATATTTCGCAAGCCATATATGTGTGTGTACATCTGTATTTCATATACTGTATCATTATTGCAATTGTCAAATAAATTATCTTTAACCACTTATACAAGTTCATGTTCTTTTACCCTCTGCGAATATCCCAGAGTACGAATGAATTCTATCTCTCTATTACTCTATTCCATAATAACAGCATCCTTTTCCTTCTTCACTTGCCTTCCTTTTCCTTCCTTTTCGAGTGTTCTCTTTTCTCCCTCCTTCAGAATAATATGGTCCTCGTCCATACTTTTTACGCGTCTTCTTATCTCCATGTTCCGTCAGCCCTTACCATCACTCTTCTTCACTGTTTCTTTTTAACAATTTTCCTGTTTTCCC
>JARQTI010000718.1:87091-132184 GCA_030142655.1 Trachelus tabidus
GAAGTAAAGAAGAAATAAATATAGAAGAAGAAGAAGGTTGGAAATGGGTAAGAGAGGTGAATTCCAAGAGACCAGTACAGGAGACCAGCTCGAGGAAGAATGAGCGCTCCGAGTCCGGGTACTGCCTTAGCGCTCCCCCCACTCTACCCCTCTCCATGACTCCTCCCACTCCCGAGTCCTGCGCGATGAATTTGCGCGCATACGATTTTGGGCAACTTCCAGTACTTTTAAATATGCTTGGCCAAAAATTCCGGTTTCTAAGTGTTAATATTTTACTTTAGTTGATTTGATTAATTATCTAGACTGTACCTTAAGGATTTCTGGGAAATCCGCTAAGTCGTATATATTTCGAAAATTACATATTGTTGCGAAAATATAAAATTCACTTAACTTTACTTCCGCGGAGATGTCTCTCTGACATGGTCAGATGGTAGCTTGGTTTCTGCTGTCTGTAGCAGTTTGTAGTAGAAAGATGACGACGCTCAGTTCTAAGTAGGAAGTACTTAATTTAATTCATATTTAAAAATCAAATACTAATTTGATTTTACATATGATAATTTGAAACATTTAATTTTATTTGTACAGATTGGAAAATTGTGAAGTTTGTGCCACTAACAAGGCAAAGTACACGTGTCCAAAATGTGAGGTTAGAACATGTTGTCTTGGATGTATCAACATTCACAAAAAGGAATTGGATTGTGATGGAATTCGAGATAAAACAAAATTCATCCCGCTGAACACATTCACCGATTTGGATCTGCTCAGTGGTACATACAAATAAGGCTCAACCAAATTTGTTGTTACTTCAAATGTCATTACTGATTTTAATTTTTTTCATTTTTTAATTAAGACTATCGATTACTTGAAGAAGTTGGTAGGTCTGTAGACCAATTACAAAGAGATCCTTCAAAAAGGTATACACGGCAAAGCAATCTCCCTGTGGTAAGTTTTCTATCAGTGAGTCATCAAATTTCTAATGCATTTCTCTTAACATCGTAATATTATTACAGCACTTAAGTAAATTGAAAACAGCAGTTAAACATAGGGGAACAAAACTAGAATTTCTGCCACAAAACTTTAGTCGTCATAAGGAAAATACAACATATTTGAAATGGAGTACAAATGAATTATTCTGGAGAGTTGAGTGGATTTTCCCTCAAGCAGAGAATACAAAATGGGTTGATGATAGGTAATGATCCAATGATATATTTAAAATACTCATTTCAGCACCCAGGATAGGATGTACTTTAAAGAGCAAAAGTAATGGTAAAATTATTTTTCAAGGTTGTCGGAGTCTGAACGATTATCTAATCTAGTAGAAAAGGTACTAGATCCTATAGAGACATCGAAAGATAAGAAAATAGATATTGAGGAGTTAAATATTAAAATGATTCTAAGTGACAGATTACAATATTACCGTGCCGCTGGATTGCCTGGAATAAAGGTTTTGTTAAAAGCAGAAATGGTTCAGAAATCTGACACAAGGTGTGTAATAGATTTTTTAGCGTATTTAAAAAATCCTACAATAATTATTTTCTTTCAGATTTTATGAATTAGATTTAACATTGACGCTTAAAGAAAATTTAGAAAAGAAAAAAATAATAGAATTTCCAACATTATATGTAATACTGCGTGATCACTCGGATATGTATGAAATTATAGATACTGGTAAGTGTTGTATACCTATTTTCATAAATTATAAAATAAGATACCAAAATTACAAATAAGGTGTTAAAATACTCAACACCCCTAATATACACACATTCCTTAGATGAGGAAGAAGAAGTAGTGGAAAAAGAAAAACCATTTAACAATTCAAGAAAAAGAGGCTTACAGAAAAGAAAATATCCACGGAATCAAAATAGCAAACAAAAAATGGAAGGCCCAGTGAATTTCTTTTTTGATACCGCATTAACAGATTCAGAGGATGAAAAAATGCACGAAAGGAGAAACTACCCCAGCGAATTTAATATTCCAGAGTATAATGATTTGGTCAAAATGGAACATTAGAATAGCATTATAATTAAAAATGACAAAGACCTCAGAAAATTCATCAAGAATCCTCGTATATATTTGTATGAATTCAATGTTTATTGTAAATATATCGTTCTTACGAGCAAGTACAATTGAATTGCATACAAATATTGTAACATTAATAATAACACATGTTTCATTGGTACCATTCCCCATAGATAACCTACACATCGCTCCTTATGGTATACCACCAAAAATATTTTCCTAGTAGACAATAAATATATATTTTACCTTTTTTCAATCCTACATGGATACTTAATAACATCGTTCGTAAAAGGAGCATAATGTTTCCACAATTGAATCTTTCGTACATAACTTAACTCATACACGTTAAATTCCATTGTAACACATATATATAGTGGTGAATAAAATATATAATAGTAGGAATTCGCATATGAACATAAGAGTTGGAATGAAGCAAATTAATAACGTAAGTGCTACTAATATTAACACCAAGAATATATCAGAGATCGTAATACTATTGTTTTATAAATGATGATTGCAAATATTGTATCGATGGATTAGGATTTAAAGAATTATTCCTATTGGAGGCAGTAAAATTTGTCACATATAAATTATTGGAGGAATAAAGTTTCAAGTCTTGTTTCTTTGTTGATGCTAAGTCATGTGCCGTTGAAACATGAAACATTCTTTTGATATTTAAAAAAGGTCGACGATATTACTTGTATATATACAAAACAAATGCTTTACAATATTTACCCAAATTTGGAGAAAAAAATTTATTTTTCCTTGGAGAGAACGCAGTAGTTGACACCTCCTAATCAGACCAACGCTTGACGTCTAGTTTCTGATGCAACAATGATTGGTGATTGGTTTCATTGACTAAAGAATAAAGAAGTAAAGCAGGAAGACCAAAAATGCAACTAGGCCGGCCACTGCCTTAATGTACATTGATTTACTGTTAAGGTGTGCTGCATCTTTTCTATATTTCTGTGACAACATCGATAAGTTTTGTGTCTTTGTGTCCAATTCTGCAATTAATATGTAAAGCGTGAAATAGCATAATTGAAACTGATTGTCAAAAATTAACAAACATTCTTACCTGAGAGAACTGTTCCTCTTTGAAGAACATCATCGATATTTTGAACCATAATTCGCTGTACGTCTTGCAATTGAGTGTTTAGAGCATTCATGTTTCTACGGGATCTATTGTCTGAGAATACCTTCTTAGCCTTATTAATGTAGGTGTCTACGAAATAAATATTTGAAATTAATTTAAAATTATATGGCATATAATAAATTAATATCTCAATCATCTTGACAATGTATTTACCAAATTCGATAAAATAATATGGCCTGGCAACTGTATTAACCCGTTTCCCATACTGAGAATGGAATTCTTGTGCAATGTCTTCCAGGTAACTATATGCAATACGTTTACTATAATTCCTTTCGCACAATACCAAGTAACAGACCTCATTCTCTATTAAATAGCTGTAAGGAAAATAATACCAGATAAAATTTGGATATACAGAATATTAATGTTATTCCAAATAAAAATACCCACTGAAAGAGATATGGTCCAGTTTCTATAGTGCACCTTGCAGGAGATTGTGGTCCAAGCTTCCTGAAGAGCATTTTAGCCTGATTTTGGTATTCCAAGATACTCTTCCCACTCTACACAAACCAAAATACACAACCATTACTCCGACAATAATTACAAATGCATATGGATGAGAAAATTAATCTAAAAAACATTAAAAATGAAACTGGGCATTATTATTACATAAATTTCCATATCAGCAAAAACTAGTAGACACAATATTAAAAAAAGGCATAAAATCTTTAACTCAATGAAAAAGTGACATTTCATCATAAAAGCGCTCTAACCTGTTCATCCTCCTGCATACTTGCAGCCAACGGCAGGCCGTCAGATATCCGCGCAATCATAGTAAGTAACACCATTTTGGTAAAATTATATACAATTCGACCCTAAATATTTGATAAATACTTGAAAAATCAGGTCGCTGATACGAGACTCAATATCGAGAGTTCATTTGAATGGCGCTGAAGCACAATGCGGCCAAATCCTGAAGTTTTCACTGAAAAGATACACGTCAGTCACTGCCGTCACTACCAGTTGGAGTAAGTGGCTACAAGTCCGCCATTTATTTAACTTTACCATCCAACTCATCGCATTCCTCATAAAAATATATATTTATCACTATACTAAATCGATACTACAGAAATTCATTTCACAAATAAAAAAACATATTTAAAGCACTGTCAATTAGACTAAAAATAAACCGAAAGATCCTTTTGATTTTATCGCCAATTCATCGCGTATTGCTTCAAGAGACTCGGTCAAGTCTCGCGCTAAATACAGGCAATCGGTTATATATACTTACATACCAGGAGATTCAGGACATGAACTGCAGAGACTATCCGAATCAACTCTTATACCTGCATTTGAAATCAAATATCTTATGATCCACTATATATGAGAAAAGGTTATCGATACGTTCACTATAGGAATTGAGGGTTCTGAATCGATTACCAGCAAGGTCAATACGATTAGTTTACATGCAAGATCAGGGCGTGTTGCGCCATATAACAATGTAGATTTGAGTGCTTACAACTTTAATATATCCCGTTGAGCAACAAAATCTTGTGATATACCCTCAAAAAATACTTACGTGTAGCAAACTGTGCCACGTACAGCAGTGCTGTCAATTCCTATAGCAAAAAGTATTGAAATCATATTATTAATGCCAAGTACATAAGTCATCAGATATCTGATTATTATATGATCTGGTATTAGCTTATCGTTTTAATTGTATTTTCAAAAATTTCTATAGAACTTACAAGATTTCTTATCTAGTACTACTTGGCGAGTCCATGCCAGGATTTACAAAATGAATATTCGTAGAAGTAATTAATATACGTACAAGTAAGCGAAGCCTTCAATAATATCTTGTATCCTGAACGACTTCGGTGTTTGTTTCCAAATATTTTCTGAGCAGTCCCTTCTTTTCCCGCCATTTATAAACTGTCAGCGGTGTCTAAAGTAATTACAGTTGTTCAGCGCCGCTAGAGCCATCTACGAAACACTTGCAAAAACACAAGAATTATTATTTTAATAATCTGACATTGCAAAATGTCGCCTGAATATTAGATTTTAGTGCAAAGTCCGAAAGAAAGTAAGCAGAAGATGCAAAATGTTTGTTTACTATCATATTAAATGTGAGTTGAATATTTTCAGTAATGTTATTGATTGATGTTACGAGTACGCATTCATGAATGATGTTTATACTATAATAATATTCTTTTTGCAGAAATGATAAAACAAGAATTGCATATGTGATGCGTAAGTGAATCATATGCAAATCATTTCTTCTAATGGCCGTAGGATGGCGCTAGTAATCAATATCGAAATGGTCAATAATTCCTTGGCATTCAACCAACAGGCCAGATGTACTTTTTATTACAATGCAATTTCGATAAGGTTATGTCATGTTATTTCTGTGGGATGTTTTGAAATGTTATCTACTCGGTTGTGCACTGCCTGCCAGAACGAAAACATGTTAAAGTAGTGCGTTGATATTGACGCACAATAAATTAAACCAAAAGAGAGACATGTAAAATTCAGAAAGTATGATTTTCAGCCAACGAAAAATGAAGCAATTTGTTTTTACCATAGTCTGTGTGATATTAGGTAAGCTGCTCTTTTGTTTTCGCTCCTTAACATTTTATAGGTTATGGCACGCAAGTGTCATGTGATTCAACTTCTCTGACATATTCCAGCTGTAATTGAATTCTTGATCGATAATATACGGGATTCTTATTGGTTTCTTTCGTTATCATTTGTGCTTTCTTTTTCTAATATTTTCTATTTCATCGGTTACTTTTTTCAACTTCAATTTACGAACATACGGGAAATGTCAGCAACATTTTTCTTTTATTTAGTATAAATGTATGTTGAAAAAATAATTGAATTAGATTTATTCTATTATAGTTCTAGGTTTTTACAAATCATGGGCACGTACGGATAATGAGCACAGCTTATTTAGTCATCAACACCTGACTAAATCGACTGATAACGACATAGAGCCTTTGAATAAAGCAAAAAATGAAAATCCTGGTTATATAGAAATTAACGATCTTCAAGAGGCAAATAATCGGATACGAGAACTCGAAGACAAATTACAGCGTATAGAAGTCAAGATTGAAAATCGTGTGCCGAAAAATTTTCCGACTGTTAAATTTCTTAACTACAAGAATCGCAAAAGAATTTTAGTAACCGGAGGCGCTGGATTTGTCGGTTCCCATCTTGTTGATCGCCTCATGCTCGCTGGCCATGAAGTGACTGTGGTTGACAATTTTTTTACTGGGCGCAAGCGAAACGTGGAACACTGGATTGGCCATGAAAATTTTGAGCTTGTTCATCATGATATAGTGAGACCACTTTATCTTGAAGTTGATGAAATTTATCACCTTGCCAGTCCAGCCAGTCCTCCACATTATATGCTCAATCCAGTCAAAACTATCAAAACTAATACATTGGGTACAATAAATGTGCTTGGTACGTGATTAAAAAATTAATAACTTATTTTTGAAAGGGATTTCATTAAACTAAATATTAGGATCTCTTTATCGAAACTATTTCATTACAGGACTTGCTAAAAGAGTTGGAGCTCGGGTTTTGATAGCTAGCACTTCAGAAGTGTATGGAGACCCTAATGAACATCCACAGACAGAAACTTACTGGGGTCATGTCAATCCAATTGGTTAGTTTAAGTCTATAATATTTGTTAATTATATTGTTATAATACAATATAAAAAGTCATGACAGATGCATGTACGATGTTTCAGGGCCAAGAGCTTGCTACGATGAAGGAAAACGTGTTGCTGAGACACTGAGTTATGCTTACATGCGACAAGAAGGTGTTTCCGTGAGAGTTGCTAGGATATTTAACACGTTTGGACCGCGAATGCACATGAACGACGGTCGCGTTGTTTCGAATTTTATTCTTCAAGCTTTACAAAACGACTCCATCACTATTTATGGCGACGGACATCAAACAAGATCGTTTCAGTATGTCTCGGATTTAGTTGATGGACTAATTATGCTGATGTCCTCAAATTACACATTGCCCATCAACATTGGAAACCCTGTCGAACACACTATTGAACGTAAAAATTCTTGAACATTCCTGGATCTTACATAATAGTTAATTTATTGCTTAGTACTTAATTTATTTCACATTTAAAAAATAGCCTAATTCTTACGTTAAACTTTTGTTTTTCCCCTTCAATAATTAATGCATTAAAATTACGTTTATACTAATACTTTATACTTAATCTTTACAGAGTTCGCTCTAATGATAAAGGATCTAGTGGGTGGTACAAGCAAAGTTGTAGAGCTGGCAGCAGTGGAGGATGATCCTCAAAGACGAAGACCGGATATAAGCCGTGCCAAGAAATATCTGGATTGGGAGCCAAAAATCCCGCTTGCTGAAGGCCTCAAACGGACGATATCTTATTTTGCAAAGGAGTTACAAAGAACGAAACATTCTCAGAGAGATAGCTTTGAGATGGAACAACTGCCTTCGTTTAAAAATGATCATGACATCATAGAGAATTTGTAGAATTCAATGAATTATCATGAAACTGAAATAACTTTGGATGGGTACACTTCATTGAGTGAACTGAAGAAGATTAGTACCTGTCGAAGGAATTCTATTGAGGGAAACATTCGTGGAAATAAAAAAGCAAGTTTCTATGCTGAATCATCGAAGAATCTATTCTCACAAGAAATGGTTTGTCCAAATTCAACTTTCTGAGAAAGCATGAAATACTTAATGATTTGATTAGTGCCTGGCCATTCATTAAACAATATATACATTGAGGATAAAAGAATCACACAGGAATTGGAAAAATTATGTCATCATGAAGCGATTTGTATCATGGTGCAATTTTATGAATAGGACAATTTATATCATTGATAACTATTCGTCTAAAGTTTCTTGAAAAAGTACGATTTGAAAATGATAAAATGAGATTATTTTACATGAATAACGATAATAAAGTTCGTAAACCTTCGTACGGAAACAAGCATTAAATTATTGTGAAGAAGGGGTTTTGATGTTAGGGACCTTTTGTAAACAAACTGGATAAATTGGATTTCCTGCTACGAATCCATTTTGGATAATAAATGATAACTCACATGTCATCTATGTGGACCATAAATATGTGCCAAAGAATATCTCCATATTCAGCGAACACTTTGAATTGACTTTCTTGGTATTCAAAGTATTGATCAGGATTGATCGTACAAATTCTCTTATATATTGTACATGCCATACAATTTTCTTGCTGAAAATTTGGTCCTACTTTTTTATCCGTTGCCATAAGATCTCCAACAATATCTCAGCTTCGTCTCGCAATCAAAATGCCAGCACCTATCTTACATTTTTTTTAGTTAATTACCGCTATATTCTGCTATAGAGTTCATACTTAGGGTAGTGTACTCTTAGAATATGGTATTTCTTTATGCGTGATATTACTTTAATTTTGAAAATCGTTAGATGATTTGAACTGCATTAACAACAAGCTATTTAGGTATGGTATAAATCGATCGCCCTCAGGTTTACTGACCGTCATTTCTCTCTGCTCATACTTCTGTTACGTAATTTAATGATAATTTTGTTATACGTTTAAATGACGTAATTTGTAATACGTGTAGTGAAGGATTAAAGGACCATAATTTATATGTATGTATATATATTAGTTTATATAAATATATATTTATGTGCAATTATTTTGAGTTGACATATCCCAATTTATTTCCTCTCTAGCTATGCTGCCAGTCACGGTCCTGCCAGTATTAGCAGTAAATTTTGGAATGTATCACTCAGGTTCAAATTTTCCGACACAGCTGGAGCAAAAGTCGTGATACAACCAAAAAGTATGAGATTCCTTATGGTAAAGAGTAAATTGAAATAGCAGAATAAATTTTTAAGAAAATAGACTAAATATTAATAGCAATTAATAGGGTACGCCAGTACTTAATTAAGGATCGACTTACGTAGCTCGTTACAGGCCACTATTTCCTTTCGTATTTGTATACAATAATATCATGACAAAACGGTTTGAAATAATTTACCTGATATTCCAATTTCAAATATAATAATAGTACACGCATACCCCATTGGTTTTTAAAGTCGATTTTCTTAAAAATGAAGCCTGTGAAAAAAACATTTACATATTCTGCAATTTCAATTTACTTGTTCATGAGAAATCAGCTTTCTTTCCAATTATACCATTTATTTTTTTTCGACTTTATATAATATTACATACAGTTCAATAATGTTACTATTATAGCACATTTAATTTCAATAAGCAATTGTATAATTATATATTGATTTTCTTAGAACCAGCAAAACGTTATCAAATGATGTATACTAAACTTTGTCAAAGGTTAGAAGATATTATTATAATCTTAGAAAGTGCAAAAGTCCATGTCTCACAAACTATAGATCAACACATCTCTTTCGAAGGCACCAAATCAGTTGATATTCAAGCGTTGTAAAATAATGTCTGGAACACTTACATTTTGTGTCCTAATCTTCGTACAGCTAGGTTTAATCACTGGAAATTCAGGCTCCAATAATGGAATTGTCTGTGCAACAATAGAAGCCTTCAGATTGTGTTCACACCAAAGCATTTTAACCGAAGTTAATGAATTAAGAAACGAAGAACGTCTTGAAATCTCTGATTTGGGTCTTCTTTCGATAGCAGCAGGTGCTTTCAAAGATTTATCCGTCACTCATCTCTACCTGAATCAAGGAAACCAGATATCAATTTTGACAACAGACTCATTTAGTGGTTTACCAAAACTAAAATGGCTTCATTTAGACAATAATGTTGTGTCACTGTCACCAAATCTCTTTGAGAAATTGAAGAGCTTAGTATCACTGTCACTGGTTTATAATCGAATCAACAATATACCACCAAGATCTTTCAATGGTCTGATCCAATTAACATTTCTTTACCTTAATCACAATGATATTACACACATCCCAGCCAACGCTTTTCAGGGAGTCAGCAGTAATCTCATGTACTTGTGGCTCAGCAATAATCAAATCAATGACATTGCCCCTGGAGCTTTTGCAGGATTGACACAACTGAATCGACTGCATTTGGAATCAAATCATCTGACATCCTTGCAAGCTGGATTTTCTGATGGTCTCATCAACTTGGAAGTTCTTTTCCTTAACGATAACCAATTGACATCTTTGCAGCAAAGTGCATTTACTAATTTAGCTAATCTACAAAAATTGTATTTACAAAATAACAACATTGCAAGCATTGAGTCCAACAGTTTTGTGGCTCTAAGGAAATTGGAATTTCTTCAACTTAATGGAAACCATCTGACCATCATAGATAATGGAGCGTTCCATGGACTTATTGCACTCAAGGAATTGCATCTTTCGAACAATGAGATACAAGAACTGAAGAATTTGGTTTTCAAAGATTTACAAGTTCTTACTTCGATTCATCTGAATAGAAATAATCTGACTGATTTAGATATTGAACAAAGTGGTTTGCCCTCATCAGCTTCTGTAATATTAACTAATTAAAAAAGTTGAATCTTAAATAAATGTAAAAGTTCAATAATTAAAAAGCATTTTGAATTACCAAGAAATAAATATGTTTAAGGAGGCATGTTCTTAAAATATCTATTACATTTTGCAAGTTTACTAATTCATTGTCTCCTTTGTATTTTCTCTTTCAATCAAAAATAAATTCCTCAAAGATTACATAAATCTACACAATAATTTCTCAATATCCTAAAACAATATCATCAGTATCAGATATATATACGTAATAAAGAAAATGAAACAATTACTGACAGAGCCAATTGAATAGAAATGGAGCACTCTACTAGATTACCATATAGAACTTGAAATTCAGTCAAATAATTCCCTTCAGTCAGGCACGTAGTTTACTTAAGAGAATTGAAAATCCACAGAAATGGATACCGGATTGATAAATTTCTATTACTTCCTTAAAATTTTCGGTTTAATCATCGTAAAATTTAATTCAAGCGGAAGTCTAGTATTATCACGAGTGTCAGTACTGTGGTCTTTCTCATTAATAATTTTGAATTTTGCACATCTGTCTACGCTCCCCGCCCACGTAACATATTTAACTAATTTAACAATGAGGGAAAAAAGATATCTAAGCATTAGCGCAATAAATAGATCCGTTGCCATGAAATGTGTCCAACCATTCTCTTGCATTATTGCTGCTCTTGTTGCTCGTATTCATACAATAACAATTTCGCCGTTACGAGTTGAAAAGATCGCAAATAATTTGAACACAGTGGATCGCATTTTAAATAATAAAAGCGCAGGAAAAACTATGTTTCTTGTATGTTCCGGAATTGCTTTTTTCTGGTGTTTAATTGTTTGCATTAGTAATGTAATAATCATGGAAACTTTCGAGATAAATAATTCCTTAACGCTGCTTTGGGAATTTTGGGAATTGCTAACTGTAACTGTAGCAGAGAACGAATTTATAGCTTTAGTCATAAGGCTGACTAATCAATTTGGTATTATTAATGAAAAATTAGAAGAAATGTGCGACACTAAAATATTCTCACGTGTAACGTAAGTTTACAGTAATTTGTAAGATTTTGTACTGTGCAATTCGATGCCTAAATAAATATATAATTGCCCGAACAGACACTCGTGTATGGAGAGGAAACGAAAAATGTATGAAAGACTTGATAAAGACAAGGACGAGAGCAAAATGTCCTTAAAAGAGAAGATAGAGCACTGTCGTATCGCTCACAGTATTGACAGAGACATTTTTCAAAGTATTAATGACACTTATCAGTACTTCCTGCTAATCAGTATCAGCAGTAACTTGGCGAGTTGTCTTTCCAATCTTTACTTGACAATTCATGACGGGCAACAATCTCTTTCAAATAAACAGAATTATCCTGCTGTCGAAATTTGGCAAAGTCAAACAGTAAAAATCATTACGAGTATTTTTTATATCATCAAAATCGTCATAATCGTGTGGTTATCTTCATTGGCTACCAATGAGGTGATTCTTTCAATGATTAACATATTTATTGAATTCGCGTTTAACTTTTAAGATGTATTAATGACAGTTATGTCATACCATTTATCAAATTTTAGGGAAAAAGGTCTGCATCACTGACAACACGTCTCATGTCGCAGTCTAATGAAATTGTCGTTAAGGAACAGGTTCGTTCTGCGCTATAGCTTCTTTCAAAAATGTATATTCTTCATTGCGGTTTAGAATAATGCAATTTTAAAAAATTAGAAAAGTATTCGGCTGCTTTTTTTAGCTCAACCTTTTCCATGATCAAGTAATGCTACACGAAATTGAGTTTTCCATTGTTGGACTATTTCGATTAAGATTTTCCGTAATAGGTTCGGTAAGTATAAGGATGAAACAAGAGAATACTGTTAGGAATAAAATAAAATACGTGAAATTACAATTGAGAAACTATTTTGTTCTCAGATGCTGAGCGCGGCTATAACGTACTTTGTTATTCTTATACAAATGTAAGAATTCCGCTATTATATTTATTTTTAAAAGGTATCGCGCAGTACGCATTGTTGCTGATGGTTTCTGATTTGACAAGAACGAATTGAAGCGAATGTTCGAACAGTATTATTGGATTTGCAATTTTTTAGACATTTAATCAGAAAAATGTTACTATAAACGAATAAAAGCTAAATTAGTGCATTCTGTATTAATCTATTAGCTGTAATTCAGATTGTAATTCTTGTATAACCGTAGTTCGTGAGATACATTTTACTTAACCTTATTCAGGGTTATGTTAAGATTGAGTAGAAGTTTTGTTTTCTTTAATTACTCAAAACTTAACTGCTCTACTTCGATAAGGTAATACACCATTTTTAACTGTAGTGTGGGAATTGTTCGTTTCACATAAATTATTTCAATAAAAACAAAGTATTTAAAATTGTAAAGTGCGATAAGAAAACCATGTTTTATCATGTAAGTAAAATTCGAATTCAGAATATAAATACTCTGTATGTTTGTTAGCTACATATATTTTTTTTATTATAATGATTGTAGATATCATTGGAACATGAAATTTTACTACATCCAAGATATTTTGGACCGCAGTTACTTGACACAGTCAAACAGAAATTATATACAGAAGTAGAAGGAACATGTACCGGCAAGTGAGTATTTTGAGTCTGGCATTTTTTCAAAAATTCTAATGTCGTGGCATTTTTAGATATGGTTTTGTAATTGCTGTAACAACAATAGACAGCATAGGTGCTGGTATCATTCAACCTGGACAAGGCTTTGTAGTTTATCCTGTGAAATATAAAGCTATTGTTTTTCGGCCTTTCAAAGGAGAAGTATTGGATGCTATTGTCACACAAGTCAATAAAGTATATAAGCAAACAAATATTTATCACTGAAATCTAATTACAAAAAATGTCAATAAAACATACCGATGCTTCTCTACAGGTTGGAATGTTTGCAGAAATCGGTCCATTGTCCTGCTTTATATCTCATCATGTACGTAACCATATGAAAATTCTAATAAAGTTATTTTATATGCAAAGCATTATATTTCATAATATAATTTCAGTCCATACCATCAGATATGCAGTTCTGTCCAAATGTAAATCCACCGTGTTACAAATCAAAGGAGGAGGTAAGACTCACTGTGAAACTTACAAAGTGTTATTGTTCAAACCCCTTCTCACACTGTCACTGACATTAAATTAATTATATGAAATTTCAGGATGTAGTAATACAAGCCGATGATGAAATCAGATTAAAAATTGTCGGTACAAGAGTAGATGCCACTGGAATTGTAAGTATAAATATATATCAAATCATAATTATAAAATAGTTATTCATATGCTAATGACATGCTTTTCTCTATTTCAGTTTGCCATTGGTACACTAATGGATGACTATCTTGGTGAGAATCAATTATTTCAATTCTTTTACTGTGTAGTATATAATGTATAATAATAAATAAGTATCAAGAGACTCGGGTAGAATCTCTTAACAAGTACTTTAGCAGTGACCAAGTCTTACACATATATTTGTTTTGCAGGACTGGTGTGCAATTGATCAGCCGGCAGACTTGATACAGATTTGCTTCCCTTCTGCATTTTAAAGACCATACGCTCTTTACCGGATAATTTATTACAGAAATGCCTATTTTTAACATCAAACACTGAATAAATATACTATTCCATAAATATATACAATAATTTTTTATTATCAACAATAGTGAACTATTATGTACAACTAAATGACTAAAAATAAGTGAAACCTATCAGCGACCAGTGTCATACGAATTATAGAGAATATCATTACCATGGATATGAAAATTTCGATTAACATGTACTTTATAAATATTGAAACATTGATCACTTCGTCATCAGTAACATCAATTCATCTCGACATAAAATACGAAAATCATGAAATGGCAGTACTGGCATACATATAGTATTGGCTGGCAATGCCAACTATATCAAGCATAATTATATAATAAGTATCACGTTTCAAGATCATTGATAATAATATAATTTTCCAAGGTCACACATTACTTAAATATTAAGTATTAATTTAATCAAGCATTAATACTATTACTTTCTGGATTGGCTCTCTTGATACATCCGGGTCTTGATTTTGAGTTGGGTTTCCGGTATTCATTATGTTAACTGAATTCGAAGGAAAGGTACGAGATAAAAATTAAAATTACAAGATCTTCAATACTTTGAATTCATGCCCGATTTTATTTGCGATGAATGATGTAATCCGATCTCTTAAGTAGGAATATTCAGCTTCCTTAGCACGAGATAAATAAACCGGAAATATCTGTGATTTTATGTCAGTTCCTTGAGATACGATTATAACTAACGATTAAGATCTAACAAAATCAATAAGCACAGTGTCATCTTTGTCCTCCTTTTAAATTCTTTGCAACGCGTTACAAAATTCTCACATATTAGTTAACTAATACAGCTGCTTCGAGTATCTCTACCTCATATCCAGGTTTACTGGTAACTGCAAAAATGTATTAAGTTCGGCAGACTGTCCCAAAAATATCAACCATTTTTTGTAGTGTGATAAAAAATCATTAGGTACAATATGAAACATAAACTTACCCATCTGTACGTAACTGATCTTGTACATCTGATGTCACAAGACATCATTTGATCTTCTCCAAAGGTAGCATGACTGTTTCTAAACACTCTGCTTCCCGCTGTAATTGTTTAAATATTGGATTGAGACTTTCGGCTACTGATGATATATCGCATGCAGATCCTTTTGATCCTGAGAGGCCTAAAAATAAGGCCAATTTTGTTGCTATGGGGGTTTTCTCAGATTGGCCTTGTATATCCTGATCAGGCATCATTTTGTCTGCTACATGTTTCACTACTAATCCTTTATTGTTCACATAAAATGTCGAAAATCCATCATACCACCTGAAAAATATGATTTTTCAATGCTGTGCTGTAAAAGATTGATGTATATGATTGGGATACTTTGAATTCTTAGGATCTTACGATTCTTGCTCTTGAAATGCCTCCTGCATGTTCCATAATTTTATTTTCCAAAACATAAATATCACTTTCAATCCTGATATACCACGTATACGCCAGCGAACTTTCACAGTACCATCCTCAGGATGCATCGTTATCTTTAGAACTTCAAATGTTACATATGCAAATTTCAAGTGACCAACTGTTCTCAAAAGGGCTATTTGTTTAACATAGTGGAACAGACCCCTGAAACAATGTCAGTTATGTAAAGTCATTTATCTCTTGCATCTATGTATATTTATGAAAGCTGACACTAACTTTGTTGTGGTACCTCTAATATTATTGACAAATACCAGGTCGGGATGATAGATAGAATAGTCCAGAGACTTTACGAATAAATTTGGTAGCTGTAAAGATTTGTATGAATGAGACTTAAATTTTCTATTTGAATATTTTTTCTCTTCGCTAGAATTTTTATACACACATTCTCACGCAATACGTTAAACACATGTTGTAGTTGTTCTTGGGATGGTCCGCTATCTAAATCTTGTGATTGTTGACTTTCGTTTACATTGTCTAGATTAGCTTTACCCTCTGCCAAGAGAATCATGTCCTTCTCAAAGTTCGATAACATTGGTTTGTCAGCACTATGCATTCTGATACCCAATGACAATCTCTTAAAAGCATCCTCCAGGGATTCATTCTCATACAGAGGGATGACACTATCTTCCTCAACAGAGGGCTTATTCCAAATCATAATATCATCCAGAACAATTTCATATTGTTTCACAGCAGACGTAAGCGGAGAATGAAAAGTAACACCTCCTCTTGAACAATCTTTGCTACACTCTTGACTTTTTCCTAAGTTATAGCATTCTGTTTGAGAAGTATAAACTTCTGTTTGGTCATGTTTTTTGTTTAAAATCTCATGACACTCGTTAGAGCTATCTAACGAGCTCGAAGCTACATGCTGATGTATTCCAATATTCACAGAGGATTCTGGCACTCTCTCTTTGGGACTAGCAGTAGCACTGGTGATTGTTCGTGCACCAAGGAACTATAATATATCATATAACAATATTTTTAATACAAAATACATATTTATTAGAACCTTGAGATAATGAGATAATTCAATACGAAGCCTCAAGTACTAAGTGAATTAAGAAAAAAATTAGTGAATTAATAACGAACTGATTTTTTACATAGAATCTGATGACACGTATGACAAACCAGATAATAATTAAATAGACGATAAAATGTTCAAAAGAAAAGCGCAAGCAAGTTTTTGTAGTACATCACTATATTATGTAAGTCGTTTAAGGTTAGAACGTTTCGGCATTCACTCATTAAAGTGCTGCCAAGCAATGACAGTACGTCCACTGCGAGATTAAATTAAATGATAAATAATTCTACATAATCAGTCAAATGAAATCTATAAAATGTCATGTTAATTCATAAATCAAGGGAACTTACCTCTTCCAAAAATGCGGATGGTTTGATGTGTTTTGGCAGCTGTCGGTCGAGTTGACCGACTTGTTTGCGCGTGTTAACAAACGGCGTCAATTTATTAGAAATTGTACGAAAGCACAGGGACATTTTGTAGGCTTTCGTGATTACTAATGACCTGTCTTAACTTAATGCGAATTATTATACGACTTTTCTAGAATTGAGTGAATGGAGCATCTACCGCCATGACTTGCCGCACGACAGTAGACGACTTGGAAAGAATTTCACTACCGTGAACTGACTTGAAACTGATCAAAATTTTCTACCACCATAACAATTTGTTGCCACTGCTAACTTAAGCTAATTAAAATAGCGGCAATTACTAATTTCTTTAATATACAATATATATTAAAGAAATATAATAGACAGCAGATATAATCAAGAATCAGTTGCAAAGGTTTCAAAAAGAATTTCAGACCGGAAACGCCCGCAACGACACATAAATTCAAATGGTAATAAATCGTAATTTTATCATCTTACGTATACTGTCAATAATATTTTCTCGATATACATTTATATATACAATATACATTTATTAACATGAGCTGCAATAATGTTACAGAGATGTACAATGTTACGTCGCGTGTTACGATAAAATATTAGAATAGTCAAGATTTTAAGGGACGCGACACCGGGATTGAAGAGATTCTGTAGGAAAGAAAAAAAAAATACTTGTCAACAGAAACAATCAACAGCTGAATAACACATGCAGATTGATAGCATATAATAATATATGTGTTTTTAAGTAGTAAGATTAAAAAATGTCAGAACTTTCATTCAGGTATACCACTTATGAATTTCTTTTAGGAGAGAACGTTTGGAGCTGAAACATGTGTCACAGATAATACACGCTGAACGGACTCTGGAGTTTCCGAAACAATTAAGAGATACATTCTGTATAATTCTAGAACGACATAAAACTTGGCGCATTTAGATCATTAACTTACATAAAGATCACAAATGGAATAAGATTTTCGACAAAGAGACATATAGGAAAAAGAGAGTCCGACAAGTGATTTAAATAGAAATTCTCAAATACGCGATAGGTTAATAATTACTGCCCTTTTGATTATACAAGCCTCTTTTAAATAGCATTACCGAGACTTCCCGTGACTTTTCATTGAACTCATTTACTTTGAAGAATGTGCCGTCATTTTGAGATCGAGTTATCATTATGCCCCTTTAATAATAATACCTCCAATTCGATCAGCAATGGACAATAGTCTCCTGTTAATTCAGTAGTGTTCTATAGATCCGTCTTATCACTACCAAACGAGTAATAAAGACCCGGAAGCAAATCAATGATTAAATGTCAGAGAAAGAAGTGGATTTGAAGTTGGGCCACTTCAGGCTTCTGACCATATCGTAAGGCTATATTGCCTCGTACGCTGCATCAACGCCAAGTCTTGTAGCAGAGCCATTTAAAAATTCCTCGAGTTCATCTCGTTCGCGATTCTCATCCCTGGAACGTCTAAAAGATCGTTGCTTCTTCTTTTTCTCTGCTTTCTCAGACTTTTCCTTATCCTTCTCTTTGTCCTTGGACTTTTTCTTCTTTCTCTTCTCTTTGTCTTCACTCTGCAATTGAAAGTGTATAGGTGTACAGTCGACCCATAAACAATACAAAGTGATCACGAATAGGATTTAATGATGACAAATAACAGTTTACCTTCTCTTTGTGCTTCTTTTTCTCTTTCATTACTGGGCTACTACCATTAGAACTCATTTGTCGCATACTTGTGCTATCTAACAACTCGAGATGAACGTTGGAACTTGTCATGCTGACATCCAGACTCTTGTCACTTAATTCCAAACGGTCCTTCCTTGTGCTGGTGCTACTGACGTCCTCACCACCTTCTGGACTCTGTCGCCATTTCGAATCTCTACTAAGCCAACTGTCAAACGCGTCTGAATTTCCATCTTGCTGATCGTTTGATTCGAATTCATTAGATACATGAAGTTCTTGCTCGATGGACGACACTGAATCACGCTTAACGACCTGCTGAGCCTTTTCTTCAAAGTTTATTTCTGGTCCTGCTAGAGATTCGTGCTTGTGCTTCTGTTTGCTTAATGGATTTTCAGATAATTTTGGTGGAACCAGTGTGGGTGCCTCATCGGCTGATGACAAGTCATCCTCGAAACCGGCGACGAGAGGATTACCTGTCTCTGTATCACTGAAGTGAAAAATTATGAGATGTAGCCGATTAAAAATTTGTTGTACAAAGTATCTAGTGTTGCATACCTTTCTGAATCAATTTCCTCATGTTGAGTCTTTTGGGGTGTTTGATTATTATCATCCAAGAAGGATCTGTCCAACATACCGTTGTCTGGTACAAAATCTTCTACACTGGTGATGGGTTCGTTCAAGTTAACTCCGCCTACATCAGGTATCCGCTCTGTCTCGTCATCTTTTTTATTACCAAATATCTTTGACATAAAGGATTGCTGTTTTAGATTTCCAGAATCCCGTCTATCCAAAAAATCTGTTACGGATTCTACTGGTTTAACAATTTCTAGCTTTGGAGCATTTTGTATATTCTGTAGAGCAGTTGTCGATTGCGAGACTTTCACTGCTGTTGATGAATTCTCTGAAGATTTTGGTAATAGATTCTCCTTCTTTGGTAGAGACTTTAAATCTAAACTCTTCACTGGAATTGGAGTACCACCTCCTATGGGACCTGGCATCGAAGCAGAACGTCTCACCTCTAGCATATTAACACTGGCAGAACTGCTGGAAGGTGAAATATGGTGGCTACTAAGCGAGGACGTGACATTTGGTACAAGAACAGTAGCAGAGACTGAATCCGCAATGGCTCTTCTTCTATTCACGAGATTGTCCAGGAACTTATTATAATCAGCGTCATCACTGTTTTGGAAAAGATCAAGCTCCTGGACGGTTAAGCGAGTCTCTTCCTCGTTTGTTTCCAGTTGCTTAACCAGCGTTTCGCGTTGCAGTTGAAGGAATGGAAGATTGAAAAATTTGTGCAGAAGCTTTAAACCAAATCCATTTCTCATTGACGATTCTGCGTATCTAATCTGTTAGAAAGTAGAAAGTTAAAAATACTTCTTAGAGCGGGTGTTAAAGTAGAAGGCATAGGAACATACTTGTGCACTTCTGCCTTGCAAGGAGTCGATGAAATAAGTAACATGGTCCGCAGTAACTGACCTATGATGAGACATATCACAATGGTTGCCTAATACAATTACTGGTATGTGATCTGGTATTTTCGGAAGTTCGCGTTGTACATAGTCAAAGGTCCATGTTTTAGTGATGTCCATCATGACAATGACACCGTTTGTGCCTTTATACACATCTAGGAACTCAGCATCTAATGCTGGTTCTTCAATTATGTTCTCCGTAGGTGCATTGTCCATTTTCAAACCGTCTAGCTTCCTACGACGTCTTCCGCGATCAACGACGTCCCAAACCTCGACCTTCACAACATCATCAGTCGCTTTATAATTCCACTGAATACTAGCTACTTGTATTTCCTCTGTAGGAATGTATTCCTCTATAAATTTTTGACCCTGAAGTCTATGGAACAAGCATGTCTTTCCTACATTACGGTCTCCCTTGATGATTATTTTCACTGAAAATAAATTATTACAAGTCACAAGATGTACGACAATATATTAGTTGTATATATTAATATTGGATCATATATATACTATTATATTGCACTCCTTTTGCAAATTTTCTCTGTAACGTCGTAGGCATAGATTGATGTGCCTGCCTTGGAGATGCATTTCCAGACACATCTGACTTTCCAGCCAATCGCTTAAAAGCTGAAAACATTATTCTTCACAATAGCACGGAGTGCCTAGTTCTTTTTGATAATCTTATAAAAGTTTCACGTAAGAGCTGCCTGTAAAGACAATAAAAATTATGTCACACGTTGCTAATGTATACCACTTGCCTACAAACTAGTAGCACTTTATGTCTATGATTATGTGATCATGTAAGATATCTTATAACAATTTTACGTACACTGATCTTAGATAAATGAATGCAAATATATAATCAATTATCAAAACGTAATAAACATACTATCCCATATTCTATATGTATAACGAAAGCCTGTCACATTAGAATTGAGAGGTTAAAACCTGCAGACTTTTCAACATCAATAAAGTATAATCAACTTCTCACAAGACACGTACTACACCCTGTTTGCAAATAGTGTTAAGTCGATACAACTGATACAATTTATTTACATAAGATAGAATAAATCATAAAGACGTCAATAAAATAAGTGTGGGTACGGCGTCTAATGGGTCCGGCATTAACATTAATATCGATAATGAAAAAAATAGAATCTAAAACTATTAAAATATAATTCGAAACACGTGCTTACCGTGCATCAGCCAATAAGAGATAAAACTGTCATAATAAATCTCATGAATTGTCAAATATTTATGTACGAGTTTTTAAGCTGACCAGCTGTCATTCAACAGCTGTTAATTTTTGTTGGTTAGGTTGGTTAAAGTTTCAGTTTCTGCTACATTGGTATCAACTCCATCAGTG
This sequence comes from Trachelus tabidus, assembly GCA_030142655.1. Taxonomy (NCBI): domain Eukaryota; kingdom Metazoa; phylum Arthropoda; class Insecta; order Hymenoptera; family Cephidae; genus Trachelus; species Trachelus tabidus. The sequence goes on from JARQTI010000718.1 coordinate 108,701, forward strand.
GTTGGGTTAGGCTAGGTTACTTGGTGGGACAGGTGGGATGTTTAATATTGTCCCTTCAAACAAAAAATAAAAGCATTACAGTTGACTGTAAAATTATTTTATTACTTAAAATTATAAAGTTATACTATGTTACTATCTGTTCTGAGTCAGTTAACGAACTTCCGCTATTGCTTGGCACATCAAGGGTCGCAAACTTTCTCTAAACAGAGAATGTCTTTCACCATGAGTTATAGACAGTATCGCACTAGCTTCTTTGAGTTTTTCCAATGCAGACTTTGATTCTCCCAGGTACAAAAGAATTTTTCCCAGCATGAGATGCAACAATCCAGTTAAAGGGTGCACATGTCCATAATACATTCTGAAAGATGAAACAGTAGTTGTAATATCTAGCAGATAAATTTAGCTGTTTACAATTACTTACAGGTACCCTGGAATTAATTGTGTAGCATAAGCTTTTGCATCCTCCCAAACGTTTAAATTTACAGCAGCTTCAAATGCTGATTCTATGGTACGGACACGTTGTAAATTAAAAGGATGCAGGATACCTTCCTGCTTCTTGAGGCACATTTTACTAATGTCTAGATCTGATAGTATTTAGTTAAGCAAGTCTATAGTATACAACAATGGAGTTTAGGAAAAAAAATAATTCATGCCTTGCTGAAAGGATACAAGCCATGGACTTCATATTTTGTAAATGGTGCGCAGTAAACTCAGCAACTTGGTCAAACTTGTCTTTAAATCCATGAGGAAACTCCTGACCACAATCTGAACACACTTGCATGTCGGTGGAACAGGAATTTGTACAATTTTGGCGTGGACAAGCAGCTGCTGCAACGAATGGCTCTGGTTGCAAACATCTTTGACAGTTGCACCAAAAGTAATACGAATCCTTCAATTCTGCTCTTCTATCCTCAGTTGAATTGAGTAAGTCAATGTAGGATATTCGTATCTGTTTATTTAGTTTGCATATATTATTTGGAATTAGAACACATCATAAATAATACAGGGTAAAAGAATTGGACTCATGTCAAGAAGGAAAAACAAAAAATAACTATAAAATTTAGTAACGTTAAAATCACACACTGCCAATAATTATTTCTTTAAATATAAGAGGTTAAAGTTAACTCGGCAAAAGCATCATGCATATTTCAAAACCTACGGTTATTGGCCATTAGCTGCAAGATCCGTTAATAAACAGCAACGAACAATGTTCACCACTGTCTGAATCTAATAAAAATTTGCGAAACATAAAAATGATTTCGCGATTGAAAGTGTTCAATTTTATTTGACTTTGATGAATTTGCCTTACCTGGGACCAATCTAGACGAGGGAGATCTTGTAATGTTCGAATCATAATCGTGGTACCTTCAAAAACAGCTATTGCATTTGGGATACAGCTATGGTCTATTATGGAAGGACCTAGATATATACCCACAGCAATACTATTCATATCCGGATCCAAAATATTAAATGAATTCACACATATTCGGCCATATATCCCCATCAATTCAGCAGAATTTGGAATAAGTGTTTTTCCAAGATATTCAAACAAGACTCCGCAGAGAGATGTAAAGTGCTCCATCCGTTTTTTATCTTGTTTTATGTCTGAATAATCTGTAAAGGTATATAACCCACATAATACATGTTTATCCATTAAGATAATATCTTAATAATGAAAATCATATCTAAAACCTTACGTGACATCAAGTCTTTAAATTTCCTGTAACTCGTTTCTGTATAATAACCAACTTCGTCAGCTCCTCCATTCTTTAGCTTGACAATTATTCGTGCCATAAGCCGAGCAGCATCTGGCAGAACGCGAGGAGATATTCGTTTCAAGTTGGGGCATTCTGACTTATGTACACTCCAAGATTCCCTCTGGCAAGTACGATCACAATAATACACATACTGACAACCAGAACATTTAGAGAGTTTTCTGCTGAAACATTTCAGAGACCAATTTCTCATTTTAGCAATACAATATACCTCTTTATCTTTGATGTACAAACAGATCATGTATTACTCCAAAGGCCAATAAAAATACAAATACAAAAAAAACTTTACACAAACTTTGTAAAATATTCTTCTACTTTAAAAAAGTACCTTTGTAGACAATTGTCACATCGTGTAAATCTGTGTTTGGAACTGAGCACAAAGGCAAACGGTTTGGCAGTGATAATAGTTGATCCCTTTTTGATGGTATCAACTTTCTCTTTCATTTTAGCAATGACAGATCAGACCAAAGGCAGAGTATCCAGTAAAATGTTCAATTTTCCACAAGTACGTAGTATATTTTTCTCGATCCTCCCATATATCATAGATTATCGCACATGAAGTACAAATGATCACTGTGCACTAAAACTTCGAAATCAAGCCTTCAGTGAGACATTTTAATAATTACTAGACAACAATAAACAGTGCCGATAACCTGTTTGAAACAGTCTAAAGATTACGTAGAGATAACGAATGAGACAACCCACCATCTAGATGATCTGTCTTTAAAAAAAAAACTATGAAGGACTGTTTACGAATGCTACAGAACTTTTCACGTGTTACATAAAAGTATGTGACAAAATAATCATAATATTTGCATAATTACACTTACGGTCTTTTGGAAATATATTTTTACCTGTACAAACAGTGGTCACAACGTTGAATTCGTAAGACAGAACGTAAAACATAGGCAAAAGGTTGACCAGTTAAAATGGTCGTTCCTTCGGCGACTGAATTAAACCTGCAAATCTTCCTGGTTTTCATCTTCGATAAGAAAATTGTCTTTCTTTGAGCTTCGGTACAATATAAATGCAAGGAACTGACTGTAGACACGCAACGATACAATGTCGGCTATCTTCTGGTTCTTATACGTTTCGTCAGGCAAGTTTAACTGTGTGCTATTTTGAGTAAGTATAATTTTAAACAGCATTATTAATAGAAGTAATAAGTGCCTTTCACCCGGCTATTTGTTAATAAGGCTGAGCAGTGCTCCAAATTATTTTTATAAAGTACAAAGAGGGGTCGAGTAACAAAATGAATATTTATTTACAATCCATATATCTTTTGAGTGATTTTACCTTTTACTGATTCTCACTTGCAACTTCATTATGATTTCCATTATTTATCTTAGAAAAGCCAGAAATGTCTGTGACGATATAGAGATCAAAATTGTATTTAACGATTACTTTGTTATATTGTTTGTTAAACTTAAATACTACTGTACTACGCATACAACATAGGCTTCTGTTAGAGAGAAATTAAAAACACACCAAAAAAATGTATTTTTCATAATAAATGTACTGCCATATGTACAATGCCATTTACTCTCGTAGTATAAATTAGAGTCTTCATTTGTCTCATATTTTTGTTTTTACTTTAACATCTGTTTCAATAAAACGTTGTTTTCCGACGGTACTCTCGTCATTATGTTCGTAATATTTATGCTTTTTTTTAAATATAAATTGTAATGTATTAACATTAACAGTAGCAGCGTAGCATTCTTCCGTGTCACAATAATAACCTAAATCCAGTTATTCATGCACGACGGCGTTTTCCAGCCGTACAGTCATCTTTGATGTTTGCTATGATAGCCCGTTTGGCTATTGGTTGAGCTCGCGGAAATGGGAATGAGAAATGTTCTTCTTTTATGTTCATGATGATTTAATGGCAGTCATACTTCTACCACTTCTTTTTGTGTTCATCCATAGAAACTCCACCAGGTCCAAGGGAGACTATCATTAGAAGGCCACCGATCACTGATAATGTCTGTAATCAAATCGTGATCTTGTATAATCTCCTTAAATCAATGGATTCAATTAAATCATTGTCATACGTATTTGGTTTCTGCTTACCTGGAAGAAGTCATATTTAAGGAAGTCTCTGAGAGGTTTATAGTCAGGAATGGTCCACCATGCGTTGTGATAAAAGTTCAGAGCAGACAGAAGAAGGACAAGTAGTAAAGCACTGAGCTTTGTTTTGTACCCAATAGTCACTAGAACCATAAGAATACTTCCAAGAATATCTTGGAGTATTTGGAGGAAAGATATTTCAAAACGTATTAGGGTGATGAACATGAAAGCGAGGAGAACCCTTCCAGCAAGTTGTAAAAGGTTTTTAGGTTTGTTGTCGCCAAGTGTTGGTACTCCAGCAAATAATGACCTTCCCTCGACTCTTGATTCTGCGAGAACCAGTAAGAGAGCACCAATGAGTGCAAGGTTCCTGAAGAGGAATTGCATGTCCCACAGGATACTGTATGCGAATGTCTGTAGCACAACTATGAAGAAGAGGACTCCACAGGCTATGCTCACTCGCCATCTTCCAATGACCATTACGCAACCTCCTAGTTGGCCAATGAAATTAATCAGGACGAAGACAGTTGCTAAAAACTTTCCACAACCCCATGATAAGTCCATGTATTCCCTTTGTTCGTTCCATTGAAACCACATTCGCAATCCATCCTCTAAGAATGTGGCAATCAGACATAATCTTGCCAGTGTTGGCAATATGTGTTTTCCATTTCGAATCACCTGTTAAATTATACCAAAAAATTATCACTCGTCACTCCATAACAAATGGAAATTCTTTTTAACATCGAATACATTATACAAGCACATGTAACAATGCATAAGATTGATTAGGTACCATTATCATTGGATAAAGTATACATTATTTAGATAAGCTTACAACTATGTATTTCATAAAATAAAAAGCAAGTATGGTATATGAAATATAACCACCAATTACGCACTCAAAATGAAACTAATTAAAGGTAAGCTATTACGAATAACAGATTTCACCTTTGATAACACAGTATACGTATGGTCAAGTAAAGTACAGGGGGAATTTGGAAAGTTATGGAATCAGGACCCAAATTGAAAGTGGGACAAGCAATCAAGAGTACATGCAGCAATATATATTAAGCAAATATATATTTCATAGTTTGACGTATGATACGATAATGAGAAATAAAGAAAAGTTAAGAATAACGATAGCATATTTTAAAATATGTAATCATATCGTGATTGGGGCAAAATCTACATGAAAGTATCAATTTAATCATACTCCCAAGACGATAACCTTAACTCTACGATGATCAGCAAGACTCTATATAATAATTTACAAGAGAAAAAAGTCGTCTTCGCGTCACACAAATAATAATCTCAAAGAAATAAACAATTAAATGTAAAAATACGTGATTCAAGTGTGCCAAGCTGCTAGCACGATGACGTTGACAGGAGTAACATGCTCGCGGTTAAAGGAGAAAACCCGGAGTATTTTGTTAATGAAAATTGAACCGTCTCGATAAGCCACCATAAGTAAATCAAATTAATTTTTATTATTTAATCTGTTTCACCTGATCAGCTATTTCCTCCGCCCTCGAGACCACCTCCTGCTGGATCACCATCGCGTTTTATTCATAAAACCGATAAAAAGCACTCATCCACGCAACCTCAACGCGCAAGCGCTTAACTTCCTTCGACACGACTGCACCAGTTTACACAAGCCACAAGTAGCGAGAATTTGCCCCACTGCTTCTGGCTGCTTCTGGCGACACTTTATGAATGATGTGGAATTTCTTCTAGCGCACCACTTCCGCTGTCTACGTGGTCAAATTGTGGTTACTAACGAACTACTGATGCCTTCTTGGCAACTATATAATGTGGCAATTAAGGAAAGGCGTTTCTCTTGAATTTTTTCTATTATTTTAGCAAAAGTAACGGGATTTTATTTCAGGTTCTTACTGGAGATGGTCGTTTAAACTGCACTGCGATTCAGCGCCATGTGTACTACGTTAAGCAATATATGTGTTATTTTATTTTCAGAGATGTCGAGTTACGTTGGAGCCAATATATATTTTCATTGAATTATGGCCAATCTAGATTTCGAGACTGATGCTTTGATTCAAGATATAAATCATTGATTGAGAATGGATGAGTATAGATTTTTTAGTTACTTCCCAATAATCTGACAAGTCGTAATTGTTGTGTCACGATCAACGTAGTAGGAAGACGCATGTGTGAAAACAGTTTTTGACAAAAGGAGTTTTCTAATAATTTACTAAAGATTTCTTAAGGTTTGTGCATTATATTATTTGTAGTCGTTGTCACGTATTATAGAAATTATTACGTTCATGATATTGCATGCCTATATTATTCTGTAATTGTACTCTTAACATTACGGTTCATGTTGATAATTATAATTGTCGGCAATAATCATTTTCAATCATATTTATGTATTATCAAAGTATATTGAGTATCAGCTTACGCTAGAAAGCTTATTGTAAATTTATATGGCTAGTCGATATACTTATGTACTCTTTAATTCGTTGGATATAATAAAATCAACAATGCTGGCTATCTAACCTATACATTCTAACATTTATAACACTGAGAAATAGTTCTGCGTAAATATTTGCAATTTGTTTTGCACATAGGCAAGGGAGAGAAATGTTGGAAATTACTTGTAACGACAGACTGGGAAAAAAAGTCAGAGTTAAATGTAATCCCGATGACACCATTGGGGATTTAAAAAAATTGATTGCTGCACAAACTGGCACACACTGGGAAAAAATAGTCTTGAAAAAGTGGTATACTATTTTCAAGGATCACATCAAACTCCAAGATTGTATCCTTTGGTGAAAAATAGTTTATAGATCTTGAACATAATTTTTAAATATTAATACGCTATGTAACTCTTATATTTCCTTAACAATTTGTCACAGATGAAATTCACGATGGTATGAACTTGGAATTATATTATCAATGAAAGGAAGAGTATACCTAACATTAACTTTTTAAATCTTTATTAATTATAATTTAAATTGGTAACTGCTACACTCTGTAAGTTTAAATCTTTAATAATAATTACACATTGTAAATACAGCGATCGAATAAAACCAGCATTCGACGACATAAATAATTGATCATTCTTAATTCAGTATGCTAATTCCCTAACTTATCTCACGATCAAGCCATTGTTAAATGCGCTATCTGATTTACAAGTTAATTCTGCAACGTTCCAATAACTTTGAACTATCTCACCCAAAAATAATAGCATAGTCATGACTATAATATTCTCTTGTATTTTTGTACACCTTAAACTACATTAATTTTAAATGTAACAACAGTTAGTATATCTCTCTTTCTCTGACAAATAAATACAAAAAATCTCAAACACTTTAGAATTCATGTGCAAACTTAATAGAAAAAAAAACATGATTCACAGTAAATTGACTTAGATGTGTGTTATATCGACGTACAGAAGCCGACAGAATCAATCTTCAAATTGTCCACGACGTCTTCTATCACGATGTCCTCTGTGCGACGTGTAAAACATTTAAGAGACGTTAATGCGGCCTCTTGAACAGTCCTTCCCCACGATTAACAGGACTCTCAGATTCCACCGTAACCCTACCACGGTTACTTAGGAAATCCCTAATGTGCTGTACTATCAATTCTATGGCCACTGTAACAAAACCAAAAAAACAAATGCACAGCTCATAATAATTTAGAAAAAAAAAGCCAAGCAGGTATTTCATGCAGGCCTAACGATCCATTACTGCTGAAAAACTTTCCATGGGTTTATTACATTCTTTTTCAATACATTTCCTCATCAGAATATAATAATGCTATTTGGCTGTTCAATTAATTATACTATTATTGACTTAGTCCAAATTTATCTGCAATTGGACAGGCACTGAATAACGGTAGGAACGAGGCAATTTGGTATTCGCTTAAAAGTACACCCCAGGAGTTGAGCTCCGTAGCCGTACGTTTTTAGCAGTACTTTCAGTAGTACTTTTCAAATAGAACAATCACAATACATTCGTATCGCTTACAGTGCGCATATCTCAGCTTATACGTAATTTTCTGTTTCGATCACATATTTATGTAATAGGTATAAGTATTATGCAACGATACAGGACATTCCTTTAGATTACGAATGTATTCTTGAGGTAAAACAGAAAAGAACAGACTGCTCGGAGTGTGAATAATAAGTCTTTTGTTAAAAGGCATGTAATTACGTTACGACATATTCAATTACAATCGCTTTAAAATGTCCGAGAATTCCGCAGCTACTCCCCCGCTTATGCGTTCATTCATTTAATCCACGTATCAAAATCTTAATTGACGAGTATACACTATAAAATTAGAGGAAAATGACAATTGGAAAGAAAACGATCCCGAGGAATTTACTCGAGTCTACCTCTGAAAATCAGTGGTTAATAAAAAAAAAAGGAGCCACGCGACAGAATGTGTTTTTGCGACGTGTACTTTTAATACGTGAATGGCACGTCGATTAGGAATCAAACCGTAATACTATCTCTCCCTCGTTATTATCGTGGAAAATTGCATTAAAATTAGACAATACGATCACAGTGTAAAGCGAGAACAAAATAAGTAATGTGAAGAAAAATATAAGTAGAGACGCCAGACTAAGATCTACTGAAACCGAGACAACGTGTAATGGCAAATATGATTTTGTGGTTGCACGGAGTAAAAAGCGGAGTAATGTAATGGAGGAAAAAAAATTAGGAAAAAATATTGAGAGAACTATGCAGTCTGTTTAAACGCGTTCACGTTATTCTTTACGTAATACGTTAATGATTTTTGAATAATAAAAGGGTAGTGTATAATGGTAGCTGGTGTAGAATGTATCATTTTATCGAGGGAGCTCTTTTTATTTGGTTATATCAGTCATCTGCTGAGGGTGTCGGATGAGGCCGAAGTACGCCTACGCTGGAAGATGTATGGATGCTGCCCGGACGCAGTTTCGGCCTTTTTCGAACGCAAAATGTCCCAGATGTGGTGCACTATAAGGTCTATCGCCACTGCGAACATACAAGAACCAAACCATGTATGTCTGTAATACGATTGCCATTGCAATTCGTACCCTAATTTATTTAAAACACAGCGTTCACAGCCCAGCGACAGTCATACCCTTCAACCACCGGGCAGCACCCATAAGAAATAAATAGCCTTTCAGCCCTTAACAAGGTAGAGATAATAGCTGCACATGTAAAGCTGCCCGAAACTCCGTGGATTTCATGTGCCTACACCTGAGAGTCTGGCTCCGTCTATGGTTTATGGATATCTTTTAGCAGTATCTCTTACTTCATACATTGTCTCAGCTTCTTCGATGCTGATCGATGTTACTTAACTTGTAAAATTAGTTTCGACACAGCTTTAAGTATTTTGACTGCCTCTACTTGTTTTTTTTTTAAATAAAGCCACATCAGACAAACGGCATACTTAATGCAAATGTATTTTAAATAATTTTGATGACGTTATTTCAATTGTCAAAGCTCTCAGGTGCATTGCGCAAGTAGATCAAGAAAAAATTATTGACTTGATGTAACATAGACAAAGTCAGGATATAATTTGCTTCGATCTAGTCCCATGAAATATCGAGTGAGGTAGAATGGTATAAAAGCAGGAAAGTCGTGGCTTATATCAAGCATAAGAATGATAAAAGATGATAATAAATTAGGTTATGATTGACGCGTTAAGTGATGCTCAAGTGATACAGTAGAATTACAATTTACACAAAAATATATTAATAAGTTTGACTAATTACCCGTATTGTCGGCTCCTCTGGGTATTATGACATCAGCAAACTTCTTTGTAGGTAAACAGAACTCCTCAAAGGCTGGCTTCACAAAATTCATATACTGATTCAGCACATAGTCCAAATCCCTTCCTCTTTCTTTGATGTCACGAGGTACTAAAAGATTGTTTACCTCATTACCATCAAATTACTTAATGCTAATTAGTACAATTTCTTTAATATTCACCTCTTCTCGCTAGTCGAGTATCCGAGTCAGTATCCACAAACAGCTTCATGTGAAACAAATCTCGAATCTTTGGAAAGTAGAAGACTAGAATCCCTTCGAAAAGGACAACATCCGCAGGATATATCGTGGTGATCTGATCCTTTACTCTGAAAGACAAAAGAATTTGGAATTATTGATGATAACAGATAATGACTGGATATCGCTTGTGTGCATATACTGTAATTTATACACAAAGTTTCGCAATAATAAGTATTCTGAAATGAACGGCTGGCAGTGACAGCCTTGTGAATCAGACTACGTGTTCTGCAATATCAAAACAAGATTGCAACCAGCGAAGAATTCGACATAATGCAAAATTACATTATCGTGTTAGCAGGTGGGCTTATATGCGTTAAGTCAAAACACGTGCTCCGAGTCGTGGGAGCGCCTACTTCGTTCACGCGATATCAGGATATTTATCAACAAGTTTAAAATTTGCAGAGTTTCACTTTAGTCGAAGCACGTGAGCATACGAACTCGCTACTATAAAAAGTCATCCGCTGCCTGTCAAATGCATCACAGTTGCTTACTGCGGTGAATAACAACTGCTTTTTGACAACTTGTCTTCTTTTCGTTAAGACTCAACGACTTTTTGAGTAAAAGTTTATCCGATCAAGAAGATGCAGGGAAAATTTGTGTGTGTCTTGGCTATCGTTGCCCTCGTCGTCATGTCCTTTACGGAAGTTGACGCCTGCAGACGATGTGGATATGAATCATGTGGTTGTGGTGGAAACGGTGGTGGTGCATCTATTATTGCTCCAATGCCTCAGCTCATTCCGCAACCAATGAGCCTATCTGTCATTGATGGTGGAAACAGTTGCGGAGGATGTGGATCTTACTATGTGAGTATTAGATTTTGCCAAATGTTTTATGTATAAATGTTTCACAGCTCTTAAGAATTATTTCATTTGTATAACTACATCCTCTCATAAGATTGAAGAGGCGTTTTTATTAATATTGTCCTTTGTTCTGTTTAGGATGGACCATCTTACCTGCCAAGACGTTACTGTGGAGGATGTTTGAACCGCAAGCTTTACCGTCTCCAGAGTAGCTGCTGCTAATTCATTAATTTTTTTTGATGCTATTCATCCGATCTATTTATTGATGTATCGTACATCTGATATTACTTGTGTCAAGCATATTTAATAAATCCATTTATGAAACTGATATATGTACTTCAGTATTCCTTTGAAAAAACCCTGCCTAGTATATACATAAGAAGTTTACTTACAAACTGTTTGTTCTGTAGTCGTAAGCTGGAATTTCACACTTGATCCCAGCAAGAATATCTTGTAGAGTCTGAAGTATGAGATCATTATCGAACGCGTCAGGATGATCAAAATTAAACTGTCCCTTTTCAGCTTTAAGTTTCTCTGCAGGTGTAAGCTCTCTATAAAAACTGTCCTGTGATATGCAGACTACCTGCCGTTCCATGTGGTCCATATCGACTTGTCCCAATTTCTCCATAATACGTTTACAAACTGTAGACTGAAACCAATGAACGAGTCTTGACAAAAATTTAACAAAGCTCAATGAAATACTGAACCATACTAGACAAACCAGTCAAAACCAAGAAATGAGTATAGGTTACAGTGATACATTCCCAATGATAATATTCAAATAATTCATATAGCATCAGCATGGAAAAGAAACCATTACCTTGCCACTAGCGGTGCCACCAGATACACCAATAAGAAAAGGAGTCTTCCCTTCGACGCCGTTGAGTTTCCCATTAAAACCGAAAGACATTTTGCGCGTGATACCCATGTTCATAGACACGTCGGCCATCGTCAAGGAATCCAAGTTATTGTCACTAGAAATAAATCTACCACCGGAGTAACTCGAGAAGAAGGAAACCGCCGGAATAGTCCAGTGTGAGTCCTGACTGTTGTTCCTCGAAGAGAGGATCGACCGGACTGACAGGATACCGATCTGGCGCGCGCGCACCGACAGATAACGCGCGACCATGTGCAAGATCACGTTATTATACTATTTGATACTATTTTTACTTGGATTAAAACACAAAAGCCAAAACTCCTAGTAAACTTTCTAATAAAACTCCAAATTTCTTCTAGTACATCACCTTCGATGAAATTGGTTACTACTTTATTAATAGAAAACGTTTCAGGTCAGAAATTGTAAAATTACGAGTCCACTAGGTAACCACGTTGCTTACTGCTATGATCATTACGATCAACATCGCACATGAGTCGAAAGAGATTTATCAATAGTAATTAGGTACTTTGATTGATTCTTTTATCGGCATTTTTTTCATCGTGTTCTACGGTTTATACATGCATGACCTAATTTTTAATTAACAGTCTGATGATTTCATAAATTTTCTTAAGAATTTCATCACGTGCTCTACGCGCCAAAGATCAAATCCGATTATGCCCGTACCTAATATCATTTTGTCATTTATATGTATCTGCTTCGTATTAAGATTCTTGATTGCGTTATAAATGATTTACATATAATTATGTTGAATAATCTTGCGAAATTCTTTATGACTTTAATGAACGACTTGATCATGTTACGTAGCATATGGGAATATTTTATAAGGTCCATTTTCATTTGAAATATCCTTTGGGACCCATGTGGGGTCCAACGCACCTCAGACTCCAAAAGCAGTAAGGAAATGGATCTGGTAATCGCGTCCATGAATCATTAACCTTTGACATTGAGTTCTATCAAGTTGAGAAAAAAATATATAAACATGATAGAGTTGTGGTGACGTTTAAGCAGTTACTGATTGCATAACAAATGCCTTTAGATGCTTATTATCCTGAGGAAAATGGTTTTCAACGTACCTGGAAGACGCTCAGCCAGCACAATTCCAAGTTATGATGTACGTAAGTCTCATTTTTCTTATTATCACTCAATTTTCTGCTTTGCGTATTCTTGATAATAGTCTGATTTTAAAGTGTGTAAAGCATATCATCATGAGATATTAACTGTTTATGTTCTTTATCGTACCCTACGATGACTACAAGTTTTGTAATAAAAGTGATTATGTACTAACTCAGATGTACTAATGTTACAATGTGGTCTGTACTTTCAGGAAGCTGTGAAGGCTTTGAATAACCTGCAGAGCAATGCTGCATACTTACAGAATGTCACAACACACAATTCAGCAACAAATACTAATCTAAGGGACACTAGAAAATATCTGCTACGGTAAGCACAATTGAACAAATAAACTTCTGTAACTGTGATTGGTAATTATGTCTATTGCCTTTGAAGGTCTGGAATAACTATGGAGGAATTGGATAAATTATCAGTCATCCATGTAGCTGGGACTAAAGGAAAAGGCTCGACGTGCGCTTTTACAGAAGCAATTATACGTAAGCATGGTTTTATCACAGGGTTCTACAGTTCTCCACATTTGATCAATGTAAGGGAACGTCTTAGGATCAATGGTGAACCAATGCCTGAAGAGGAATTTACACAGTCTTTCTGGAAAGTGTATGAGTCTCTCGACAAGAAAAAAGAGCACGTAGCAGATATGCCACAGTACTTCAAGTTCCTGACAGTTTTAATGTTTCATGTCTTTCTGGAAGCAAAAGTCGACGTAGCTATTATAGAAGTTGGAATTGGTGGTGAGCATGATTGCACGAATATTGTAAGAAATCCAGTGTGTGTCGGTATAACTAGTTTAGGTCTGGATCACACAATGTTACTAGGAAACACTTTGGAGTCGATAGCTTACCAGAAATCAGGAATTTTCAAAGAAAACACCAAAGCATTTACAGTGTCACAACCAAAGGAAGCTATGACTGTTTTAGAGAAGCGAGCAAAAGAAAAACATTGTAATCTAAGTATCGTAACCAATTATCAAAGCTATAACTGGAGAAATGGTCCTCCGACACTTGGCATCCACAGCAAAGTCCAATGGTCTAACGCATCCTTAGCTATCGAACTGTCCAAAACATGGATATCTTGGAAAACGCAGAATTCAAATTTTGGCAACAACAATGGAAATAATACCACTGCTCCAAGTACAGTTACAAATGAACTAAACAAAAATACAACTTCCTCGACTGAAGTAACTGGATCCCTTCTCAATGCAAGTGACAGTATTACACAAAGAAAAAACCTAAATATCTCAACCTCAAAATTACAAACAAAACTGAATTCATCTAATTCAGACAGTGAATCTTCTCTCGAAAAGCTTGAATGTTCCTCAACAATATCATTTGAAAAAGTAGCAGAAGCATTATCATCCTGCAAGTGGCCAGGGCGAACACAGATTCTACGTGGCAAGAGTATGGACTTCTACATAGATGGTGCTCATACGATTGAGAGTATAGAGTTCTGTGTTTCCTGGTTCAAAGATGTTACTCGCAATTGTCCAGAAAGAAGATATTTAATCTTCAACAGTACAGGTGCCCGTGATTCTTTGAAGTTACTTAAACCATTTCATACCCTGTCCTTCGAGAAGGTCTTCTTTGTACCCAATGTGGCAGGAACAATATCAAAAACTGATCAACAAAATTTCTCAGTGCCAACAGAAGAGCAGATACGCAGATGTCAGTGGCACTGTGAAATTTGGGGTGACGGTTCAACATTTGCCAACAGCGTAAGCGAGACCCTCGAACGCATAAAGAAGGATGGCATTGAAAATTCTAATTTAACAAATAAACCCCAGGTTCTTATCACAGGATCTCTACATTTGGTGGGTGCTGCGCTAGCTCTGATAGATCCAGATCTCACGATGAGGACAAATTATTAAATTTGCCTAGTGATTCCGACGGAAGCCTGTTGTTATTAAACGATGGAGGACTCAGTGATTGTATCTCTTTGTGGAAATAGAACAGTTATATTCTTATAATAATTAATAATAATAATGTAACAATGATCGCATCAATCACTAGCATGCCGTTACGGCAAGTTTCACTGCGATATCAAGACAAGTTGCTGGACACTTGCACTGTTGAATACATTCGAAAATTATTTTGTACTTTTTTACGAACATTTGTTTCGCACTCCGGACTTTTTTATAATAATAATAAATGTTCGTTTGATTTACATACTCAAAAAGGAGTTCCGACGATCTCTTGACTTTCCAATTCACTATTTTTACAAGGCTCGTCGATGACTCCTCGTGTTAAAATATCTTAGGGTGGTACTCCAGTTCAGATTCTGCTTCGGTGTCAGATAGACTCAGAGAAACACCTGCTCTTCTCCGTAGCCGATTATCCTGAGGACTCTGTCAAGTACCCAGCATGATGTATAATAAAAATTAAATTAATTATCTTGTTTCACAATGTAAGCTAAGTACCTGATCCAAAATTCCAGCAGTAGGTTCAGAAGCGTATCCCACTTCCTGTGCGTCTTCCTCTAGATCAGCTTCATACTCTTCTAACTCATCTGAATCCGAATCCAGGTCCAAATCGATATACCGACTTCCTGTCGAGACTTTGCAGACCATTTGTGCTAAATCCGTAAACGTGTACGCGGCTATAGACTGTTCATTGGCTGCTTGATGCTTTGCACGCATCGCCCTGGCATGTTCCCGGTCGGCATTAAACCTTGGCAGTACTCCAGCTTTGGACTGATCTTCAAAATAAGTTTTTCCTTAAAAACCAAAAAAAGAGTCCCATGAATATCTCCTATCAACAACAATCTAACCAGAACAATTGTATTTTGAATTACCGTGTTGGTAGCCAACGTCCTTGATCTCATCAAAATTGGCAAACTGAAGGGTCTTGTACTTGTCAATCGGTGGCCTGATGTACTCACAGTAATCCGAAGACTTAACCTCTTCCAATTGTCGAACGCAGCTAACATAAGCCAACCTGGTCTGGATATCCGGTAGGTTAGGAACCTTGACAGGGGTAGCAAATGGATTCCATCGTTTCCAAAGTAACCACCATCCCGAAAGTGAGTCTCCGTAGTTAGTCAAGTCCGTATCATCCTGAGATCCAACGTCTATGGCCAGGATGTGATGGGCTCCTTGCCTGAGCATCTCGTCAGCTTCGAAGAAGATTTAAGAGTATCCGAATAATGTACAAAACGAATAAGCGTACTGTCTCAAGAGCCGCTTTGATTGTTGTTCAGTATAATTATTTTTGAAAAGTGTTTGGATCGCTTAGTAAACAGGGTACCTGGTACATTGTTAACGTAACACCCGTCGACCAAAAGATGTCCATCGAGAGGATCGCATACGGGAGGAAAAACACCCGCAATGGTCATACTGGATCGAATGTATCTCCATAGCAAGCCTGAGCCGAGCAAACTAAACCGTTCAGAATCTCCAGGGTGCATCTTTTAGCCACGGGAGCGAGCTTCGACGTGAAGTTTAAGATCAGGGTGGCGCGAGAGAACATTAACCATAGTATCTTTACACACATAGAGCCAGTCATTTGCGATCTGACATTGTAACTTAATCGATACTGTACATTTATACGCGTATTGCGCGACTTATTAAAGCGTACAAAGTACCTTAACCAGGTCTTTGCGCGTTTTAAATTACCTGGAAGGTTATTGACGTACCCGCCGTCCAGGAGGAGGTGGCCATCGATTGGGTCGCACATTGGGGGCATATAACCAGACAATGACATCGAACCACGAATGTACCGCCACAGCGATCCTAAACACGACGAATTACATATTTTAGCACTGCTCATTGTCCTTTGCTTTCCCTTTTTTTTTTTTAAATATGCACATGTCTCAGTTAAGCAGATCATTCAATCTCACAGTTACCAAAATTTGTCTAGCTATGTGCGACAATAATTCAACAATAATGCCTGATCGATATCCTTGATTGATACGTCAAGATAAAGTGGATGGGACAGAAAATTTTGTATACGGGATGATCCTAGCTTAAGTTCCTCAGGTCCAGAGCATGAAAAAGGAGCGAAACCTTGCTTTGCCGATTATCCAATAAATTTGAACAAGCGATATATATAAATATAATACGTAAAACGGAGAGTACGTCAACAACGATTATTCACAAAGCTCGCCCCCCGTGGCTATTCAAAAGCATACTACAAAAGCAAGGGTATCATTAGAGGAACATAAGGGAGTAATAAGAAAATAAATGTGAGAAAGAAAATTTGGATAAGCGCACGTGTACATGGAAAGCGGCCACAAGGAGCTTCGATTAGCTCTTCAGTCGTGGACACTTGCCGTACCTAAGCTACGCTCTAGCGGAAAGCAGTCTTGAATTAAAGATGTATTCCGCCTATTGAAAAGAAAAGAACTACCTGCATTATCAGACTGGCATACAGACCGTGTGTGTGCGTGCGCATCGAGGACGCGGTGATGTCTGTCGTTATGGTGAAGTACGGAAGCCAGAGATCTTCTATGTAGGTATCCCCGAAGGTAGCCTGGATAGTCTTATTGAAATCCTTTCCGGAGAACATCGACGTCATGGGATAAGTCAGGTCAAGAATTTGCCGCCACCATTGAGTCATTTTCTGAGGGAGATCGATATTGTCATAAATAATTATAGATTATTCAATAAATTAATAATATAATTATAGAATACCTTTGACCATTCGCGAGCTTTTTGCGTCGTTGTGGTAATATTTTTTTCCATGCACCAGAGTGCGCCCATGAAGGCTCCGATGCTGACACCGCCGACCATGTCAATGGGGATGCCTGCTTCTAGGATAGCTTTGAGCATTCCAATGTGAGCTGCTCCACGTGCACCACCACCTCCTAGAACTAAGCCGACGGAGGTGCCTGTCAGCCAGCGAGCCAGTCGGCTGAAGTCACTGTGCACGTTGGGCTCTGACATTAAGACCTTTGAATACAGTTCGTTCTGAAAAATTAGAGCAGTTTTAGAAAGCATGTGAGATGGAATTATTGTGTGGTTCAATGATAACTTACAATGCGGTACTGAGATCTTCTGGTGAACATCCGCTTGGGACACTGTATATGATGATGACTAGAAACCCAAGATCTCATGTTCAGCCACTGGACGGTATTCGATGGGCGCTGACCACTCTGTTCTCTGTGCAGTAAAACTAATTCTTTCTGTGTACGCATAGCTAAGCGTTCAACCTCACGTTCAATGCGACCCAGACTTGGTGGACATTCTCCTAAACCTACTATGAGAATACAGTCCGCCTGACGAACACATCTCTGCGTCCAGAGAGTATAATTGGAATCGCATTGATACAGGGATATTCTATGCTGATCCTCTTGCTGTGCCAACCAGGAGGTTAGTCTGTACTCGTTAGCTGGCTCCATTATAGAAGTGCCCAGGGTCTGAATTTGTTAAAGATATTTATGACTTAGGTATTCGAATTATATTTTAGAAATAACTTACTTTGCGGACGACATCCGACGTTAATCTCAGACATGGACCGATAGTACATAGCGAATGATACAGTTCATAAGTGAAGGCTGTCAGAGGAACATCCTCTGAGATTGGTACGATGGCTACTGTTGAGAAATTTACTTGGGATGGACGAGCATCGACAGTAGCTGCTTGTCGTCTAGAGAATGAGAGTCTTATAAGATAAATAATTAAAGAATTTTTTATTTGAGGTTATGGTGTCACGTACTGTGTGTCACTGGTGCCATTTTTAGCTTGCCAGGATCCCAGTATACGATGTCCGAGTAGATTAATCAGTCTAGTGACTACAATAGGGTATCTGAGCTTGATAACGTTGAAGAGACCTTCTGGTAACTTGGCTAATTCGGAATCACGAACAGCCATAACCGTTGTGGACCTTGGTGTCTGGGTGACCATTTCTACTATGCCCACCAGGTCTCCTTTACCGTATTCAGCCACCAGTTCTTTCTTGCCGTTCTTGTAGGTAATCACGGATCTCAAACGGCCACTCAGGACTATGAACGTGGAGTCGGACTCGTCGCCTTGACGATAAACTGCTCTGCCACTCTCGAGGAAGAGCCAGTCGAGCGCGAAGTCCACCTAGTGCAGAAGAATAAAGAATGGAAATTAGTACTCAAGAAGTTTTACTGGGAGTAGGGTCAGGGTGTACCTGTCTGACAAATGGACTGAGTCTTCGCACTACGGTGTTGGCTACGTGGAGAACAACGTTGGGTCTTTCTCGCATGATGGCAAAGGATGTTGATTTTGATAATAAGGCTATCCGACTCGCATGTTTCGCACGTATGGTGTAGAAGGATGGTTCACCAGTTAACACTGCGAGACCACCTACTATTTCACCCTGATGCGCTGTGAACATGTGGACTTCCTGGCCAGCATCCCGACCTTCTGCAACGCGTTGACTCACTAGCAAGCATCCGGATAGAACGTAGACCAGCGCTACGTCCTGTAAGATGTAACTTGTTACAACGGTGCTCATAAGTAGCTATTAATCTTTACATATTCTTGAAGATGATTCCGACCTTGTGTGACTCCTCCTTCATAAGATAAGTACCGGCAGGCACTTCCCGGATTTGGACTTTGCCATCCTTAAGAACCGAATCATCTTCTAAGCCAAGTTCCTTTACGAATGCATCTGTGGCAATTTGCACCAGCTGTGCCTCGTCCAGCTGTTGTTGAGGACCTTCGTGCGTCGACCGTTTCCTAGAGTAACTAGATCCCGAATACATAATATCTGGTGCACCACCTTGAAGAGATCCTTGCTGGCAGTTGTTTGCAGAGGAACCGGACCAGTGAGAATCGCATTCTGGTACCATGTCCGGAGTGATTTGGCTGGGCTGTGGACTTGAACTTTGACCTTTCCACTCAAGATTGTTCTTCGACCTATTAAGGGGCGGTGCAATTAAACCATGATGTCTAGTTCTATTGCGAGTCAATACGTACTTGCGATTTACCAGGATGGGAACTGGCTGCGAGCCGATGATGTTCGACGAGTCTCTGTGGAACATCTCACTGCCTTCGTGTTCATTTCCGGTATAAATACTGGATACATTGTCCGTGTTATGTCCGGAAAAACTCTCCCGGGTCCTCGAGCGCACAGGTGACCCGGAAAATGGACTCTGTTTCTTTTTATGTGAACCTTGGTTGACTAACTCTGCCGAAAGACCGAGGTACTGGTGCAAGGCTGTGAATGTCACGCGCTGTAGGCGAACCATAATGACTTGGATAACTCGAATGAATGCGTCAGGATGATCTTGGAAGACCTAAAGTATTGAAAAATTTGTCAAGTTCCTGGCGACCTTATGATTGTATTCATTTTATAACTAGGAACTATGTATACCTCTTGAAATGCGTGCATTGGCAATTTCACTACAACAGAATCTTCTACTGCTCTGGCAGACACAGTCTTGTAGGTGCTAGTATGGCCGGTAAGTACGTCAGTAAAACTTAAGAGACTAGTAACTGACTCTCCTGTCTTCACCAATTTCAATGAGATCTGAGAGCCATCCGATCCTGTGATGAATACATTTACCAAACCTTGCTGTACTATAAAAACATTCTCATCGGGATCTCCAATTTTAAATAGACTGCTTCCAGCTGCTAAGTTCATGATTTCAGTGTGTTTGCAGAGTTTGAGGAAGACAGGCTTTTCAAAGTGACCAAATACTCTTATGCTCTGGAGCATGTAGAGTGCGTCTGGCGGAACTCTTTCTCCGGGTCCTAAATCTTCCTCAAGGTACTCAGCTGGTGGTTCCAATACCTTGAAATATAATACAATAAAGTAAAGCATGAAAAAAGGTGGAACAGATTGTCAGTATGTAGTTTAAAAATGTGAATTAGAATGCCACCTTAAGCTGTTGCGGCACAGTATCCTTCTTCAGTTGCAAAAGCCTTCTAGCAAATCGCATAACAGCTCGACGCTTTTTGCCTTGGCCCGTTGGATGTACCTGGCCACCTATTGACTTGACTTTGCGCAACATCTTCCTGCCGTAAAAGAGAACTTTGTCTCTCTTCCTGAATCTTGGCTTGCCAGTGCCAACACCCACAAACTGCTTGACCTCGGGTAGAAATTCTTTGTTCTTCCATTTTCTTAATATAATTATTGATCCTACCAGAATTATAAATAACAAACAAGCAGTAACCACGAATAAAGTAGCTGATGTTTGATATTTTTCGATAAATTGACCTATCAATCTTGAGACAACATATGTTCCCAGGCTCTCATTAAACTTATTAAACAGATCAACAACCTGTAATCAAAAAAAGATTTATGATGGATCGAATAGTCTTATATATTCAAAATAATTGTCAGATTCAATTACAGGCCTTGGAATTTAATTATAACAAAAAAAATTTGACTGAAAAGCAATATAAGAAACAAGACCATCCTGTTACGCATAATCTTATGCAAAAGGGGGAATTTCATTAATAACATTAAAACAAAACACATATAGATCTTTATGTAACCATTAATAACGTGATATGATATCCATAAGAAAAAATAGTTCTGAAAGAGAAATAAATATTTATTGAGTAGATATTACAACCTCCATCATGAGCGTTCATCTCTCCTTGGAAATTGTCTTTGTGTCAACGAAGATTCTCGAACGAAACACGTTCCAATTATACAAAGAAAGTTCTGTTCTTCGAATCTATTTGACAAAGCATAAATTATTAATGCGTATATAAGTGCGAAAAAAAGGAACAGAAAAATCGACCTTTGACACTTCACTCGAGTCACCCAGCGCCATTTTAAATGCACCCTTGCATTTTAAGAACAACTTTTTGATAGTAAATATTACTCGATTAACTTCAACTAGTCAAAAATACACCGCAACGTTACGCTAGCAAGCAAATCCTACGACCACCTACGACTATTACCACTAAGTTCATTATGAAACAAAGTCATTCATCCTTTCACCATCTAGCAGATGACGAGCTTCCTCGACTTTAAAAGATGTCTTCCTAACGTCTGCTACCTATAATAAAATCAGCTGTTCGACACCGGGAAATTTGTTTTCCAATAAA
The DNA here is from genome assembly GCA_030142655.1 of Trachelus tabidus. Taxonomy (NCBI): domain Eukaryota; kingdom Metazoa; phylum Arthropoda; class Insecta; order Hymenoptera; family Cephidae; genus Trachelus; species Trachelus tabidus. Next base: position 130,360 of record JARQTI010000718.1, read on the forward strand.
ATATTTCAAATAAAATAATTATCCCTATAATAGATGCAATGTTAAACCCTTTTTCATAGACAAACTTATCCCAATATTCCTCATTATGTCTACATTAGCCATCAAGTACTATGCAACAAAATATCTTCTAATATGAAAGAAAAATCAATGCATTAATTTTTGCGTAAGAACAGCTACGAGATACAACATTAGATGCTAAATATATAAGAAAAAGCATTTAAAAAACCGTTAACTAAATTTATATAAAAACTCGATCGATAAAGCAGATCCAAATATAAAAACCATGTCTCAGTCATACCCTCTACAATACGCTTAATTAATTATCAAAAAGAACACTCTCCCTCTACATTACACAGTTCGCGCAATGGCCGCAAGAAGTCGCCAGTCGCGAATTCCGGGCGGTTTTCAACAGACAGTCGGGTCCGGCCAGCCAGTGGTTACGGGCGGACATGTTGAAGGTGTTTCCGTGAATGTGCGCGGCGATCTGACGCGTGATTTTCATGCGTTTTCGTGCCGTGAGTCCACAGCAGGACGTGTGAAACGATAGTCTCGCTACATGTGAAGTGTTGTGTAAAATTAAAGGCGCCTGGATATTCCCGGCCGGAATCATGAGCTGGGGCACCGAGCTCTGGGTAAGTCCTCGATACGATATTCCTTAACGTGCAAACTCCCCAATACGTTACCCATTCCAGCCCGTTTTCGCCGATCCATGTACCTACGCTGTGCCCCAAAACCAGTTCGCGGGACCGCTTGACCAGGACTTTTGCCTTTTCGGTTGCTAGCCGCAGGCAATCCTCGTCTGTTCGCGTGTCTCCTTTCTATCTTCTTCTCGCGCTCTCTGTCTCTCTTTCTCTCTCTCTTCTGTGTCTCCTCCTGCTCCGATTCCCACACCCCGTCATTTCTCCTGGAGCACCGTCCCTCTGCGAACTCCACAGTACTCCTCCCTTACGTTCCTTAGGTTCCTCATAGACGTCTTGCCTATTAGCATCACTCAGATTATGGATTTAATATGAAAATCGCGTCCCACGTTATTCCGGAGTGTCGTATTTTCTGGAATGGCTGTCACCGGTCGACTTTCATCGAACGGGATAACCCTGTGGGCACTTTTACAAGTAGGACAGCTGCTTGTGTCCGTTTCGCATTGCTTGTGAAGGAGTTTCCGGTAACAGAGTGTCGTACGCATCCGGCGTCGAGGAATAAAAGAGAAATTATATGAAGAAAGAAGAAGACGGTCCTCAGAGAATGACCTAGCTGGAATAAGAGACAGGTTCCTGGTACCTTTCGACAAGGCTTTGTCATACCTAGAAATTCTGAGGAAACAATCCTTAATAATTGTTTATTACATCCTCAGAGAGGAGTCTCCGGTTTCTTCTGAGGAGTCAGTGGACACAGTAGTGATCAAAGAGACACGTAGGTCTCTGTCTACCTGTAACAAACTGGACTACGGTGAAGATAATCTCTGTGTAACACATCAAGGATTCTTGAGGAAATGTACAGACTCGACTATACCACAAGGATGCAGAGAGAAATCGGCCGTATCCTGATATCCTCGATAACGGTTCTATCTGGAATTCCTGATGTGAAGAATCGACGTGTAGACACCAGCGTTGTTAATTCGCGCGTGAACGCCTTAGATTCCTCGTGTTCAGAGTGTCAGTCGAAGAGAGCCGCCTTCTCTATAAATAATTCATTCGGCGCATACCACGCATTATTATTTAGGCCCTCAGAACTCGTGTTTATCGTTCGGCGCGTCTCTCTCTCTCTCTCTCTCTCTCTCTCTCTCTCTCTCTCTCTCTCTCTCTCTCTCTCTCTCTCTCTCTCTCTC
>JARQTI010000718.1:136071-211036 GCA_030142655.1 Trachelus tabidus
GCTGATCATGTTACTCCAGGACGCACAAATCGTGGACCTCCTCCTGCTCTCTCTCACGATGATACTCTCACTGAAACAGAGAGTATTATTAGTAGTCGACAGGGTCATCATCTTCATAAAAGCTCCAGGCATCATCCGGACAAATATGAAAAGAATAATAAATACAATGGTAAGAAAATATACCTGTTTAACATTCGAACACATATATTTTTATGATCAATAAGAGAATTAATTTTTTTTGAATACTTAATTGAAGCTGGTCGTAGAGGCACAGCTGGTTCTCGCCAGAAATTAATTGATAGGCTCTCTCCGATGTCCTCAAAACTACGAGACAAAATGATCCGCGAAATTGCACATTGCGATTTGGGCATCACGATAAGAAAAGACAATCCCTGGGACAATGGGGAAATTCGACCGGGTAACTGGACCGGAACATATGAGGGAATGCTCAAGTAGTAAAGAATAAATTGAGAATCATAGGATTAGTAATTGTAACGAAGCTCCACTTTATTGGGACGTCAAATCGATAAATGAACGAAAGGACTCTAGAAAACAATAACGAAAAGTTTAGAAAAGTTCTACCCACATAAGGCATGGTTCACTGCGGGACACGTGAAACAATTCGAATAGAAGAAGATAAAATTATTCTATACGCTATCAAAGTAAATGTAAATACCTGTGTATTATTCCGCTATTACTCCTTGCTCGTAATCAAAATTATTTAGGAATCGTAATATTTGTACACGCCTGTGACATTCAATTAACAACATTATACATTCCACAAAAGATGGTCAAGACACATTACCGATATAGGCGAAATTGAGTGGCAAATCACGAAGAATATAGAGTAAATGGAGAATACAGAAAGATATAAGGTACAAGGGGAAAAAATTGAGACAAAAAATCAAACTTGACCAGGCAATACGTGAACGTTCGAGAAGCGTTGTTCACATATTTGTTGATCAGGTCTTCAGCATCACCGAGACGTTTGACTAGATTCAGATACAGTTTACGAGTGCGAAATTTCTAAAATCAAAATACAAGATATAAAATCTTTTTCAGGCTGACAAAATGCGGTCTTCTCCTATGTCGAAACCAGGAAGAAAGGAACGGAGTAGATTATGCATAAGTGTAACTGCCCGAGAGCCGAGAAGACAAAAAGAGTTCGTCGTTGCGACAAACAAAAACCCAGAAACCTACTGTGTATTGTAATTTCGCGAGACTAAACGAAACTGAGCTTTATTGCGCAACTTGTCAGAACGGCTGACAATGAACGATTGTTTCTGCAAAGGATGGACCTCCCCCCCCATGTAGTGTTAACGGGTATCGTTGCGCGTTAATAGGGAGGCACGCCGATAAGCTTAAAAAATTTCTTAACTGTTAAATTAATTTCTGAACATATCACATTTCGTCCCTCGCGAAAGGAACGCGAAAAATCAGTATTTGTTAGCTAGAGCCTTCCTGTAATCAGTATAATTATATACATGAAAGGATGGCTGCAGTACAATGACGTCATGTCTGATTGATAGATCCGAAATTTACGAAAAATGTCACAGCGCGTAGCCGTAGCTTCCAGACATCCAGTTCTTCTCTGATACCCATGTTTATAAAAATTTCACTATTTATTCGAATTTCTAATCATCATATTGGACCCATTAAAAGTTTTTAAATTGTAATAGATTCGAATTCAGCGGCTTTAAAAATTTATGGACACCCACGCACGCACATCAAAATCGCAATAGAATAAACCATTTTTTTTCATTTAACACCTTGGCATCACTGACAGCGAAGCTGTCAAAAGTTACTTCCTTATCACCGGGAGTAACAACATCAGTGAAATACCCTAAAGGCCACTATTCAATAATCAAAATCAATAAGTTTTGCAAGCTCATAAATAGCTCGTAATTCTTATGCAAAACGTTTTTAATACTGATTCTATTTTAACTATGCTGCTGATCTGATTTTCTACGAATGTCGTCGACTGAGTCTGCCTCGCGCTAGGATCATGCACTGATCATTGCGTAATCCTCATGCGTGCCAGAACTCGCCTACGACGCATTGGCGCCTCTCTTGTCTCTGTCATTAAAGTGACAGCGGGCTGTATGTACGTCTGTATCATGGGACTCGAAAAATTTTTACCCGGCCGTAAAAAATACATAGTACTATTCGACTCTTGGATGTTTCCCCATTGTAAGTTTTAAAAAGGGGACATATGCATGATTCAATGAACCAGGAGCAACTAGGTCCTACGCGATTGCGTAGGAACGGTTAATTCATATTTTAAATTATGATTAACTTGACTCAAGTTTCCATCATGTATTATTTTTTTGTAAACAATTAACTGTAATCCATTTGTTTAGGTCTTCGTATCAATGGTCATTCGAATCATCGCTCAGGACATGGCTATGAAACCGCTTCAATACTTAGTTCAGACTTGGAAACTACGACTTTTTTGGAATCAGATGACGATGCCAGCAGTCGAATCACATCAACCACTGGGCGACACACAAATATGAGTAGTGCTGTTGATGGAGCGACCCTTGGTAAGCTTTTTATATATTTTCTTATTCATTTAAACTTTTAAAGTTTTTATTGGCATTGCATATTTTTAGTATTATGTAAAAACCATGGTCCTGATAATTGAAAGATTTGAATTTATATTTACAGTGGTTTTTTGTTCAATTCGTATCACGTTGTATAATAAATACGATTTCGTATTTTGGCTTTGAAACAGGATTTTGGTATATAAATAAATGTCATCTCATGTCGTTATTGTGACAGATTAACAAATCTGGATTCCATTGACTTGTACGTGAAAAACTTTTGAGGTGCTTGCGGAGATATTTGAATTTGGTATTTTTGAAAAGTCACTTGTTAGAATAAAAATGCCCGTACCAGCATTAACGTTTATGTAATGTACATTATTTATTACTTTTCTCACTTATGGTGTATCACTTATTTGTTATTTAGATCGGCGTAAACTTCAGCGTAGACGACGACATCGTTTACCTCCGATGTCTCGCACTTCATCCTTCAGCAGTATCACAGACAGTACCATGTCTTTAAATATTATTACGGTTTCTCTAAACATGGACACTGTCAATTTCTTGGGTATTAGTATTGTTGGGCAAAGCAATAAAGGCGGCGATGGCGGTATCTACGTAGGATCAATAATGAAAGGGTTTGTGTATTTCACATTTTATGCAACTAATTTGAAAACGAAAGATCATAGAGCAATAACGTATTCTAAATCGATCAGAAAAGTATCTATGAAATTTGTTAAATATTTTATCACACGTGTTTAATATTTACAACATTTGATATCCATCTTAATTATTATAATAATTTCTATTTCATTTCTCTTGGCTCTGAGCGTTTTCAATTGAATATATTTCAAGAATAATAAATATTCATTAAGTTCTACTATTTTTTTTAACTTAATATGCTTTTCATTCTAGCGGTGCGGTTGCTCTGGATGGACGAATAGAACCTGGGGACATGATACTACAAGTTAACGATATTAATTTCGAAAATATGTCCAACGACGAAGCCGTACGAGTATTACGTGAGGTAGTTCAGAAGCCAGGGTAAGAATATTGTAAATTTTTACGCATGGTCGCATGCAATTTCTGATAGTGTCACAAGTAAAATCGTCGCTTTTAAAGAAAACCACGTGTATTTGCGAATTTCCACACGCAGTCGGCTTGAAATGATGTTCCGAAGGAGTCTGGAATCTAATTACGTTACATTAAAAGCGAACGTGATTAATGCATCAAAAATGATGGAAGGCATCGTTTCAATAATTTGTGCATGAAAAAATTATTTGTAGAACATTTAGTTGTGAGGATACATAGTCTGGTTATCGAGTGGGGGGGGGGGGGAGTTTATTATTTGCTTGTGAATAAAAGAGCGACGGTCCACGGGGAACGACGTATCATCAGTATACTTCATGAAAATATTTTTCAGATTCAGCTCATAACTTGCACTTTTCTGTAACACTCATACTACTGAAAATCTGATAATTATTCAAATTTTACTTTTATAAATATATTCTGCTTAAGCACAAGAAAGAGATGTGCCGTAAATTTCAATCAGTGTTGCAAATTTGGGTCTATAAAATATTTGATACAAATTATGTTCTGTGCCGTCTCGCTCTAGGCTCATGTCACAATTCAAATGAATTATCAATTCAAGTATATTAAGCATGTTTTTACGTAACAGACACGATGATCAGCGGCTGCACGTCGACGAGCAAAATATTGTTGACGTTTGTTTTCTGTGCTATTGTGCTCTGTCGCGCATGTCAAAATTAAAAGTTGGCTTTCAAAAGTACAGGAAGGATATTTTACCTGCGTTCTCGTCTGTACTTGTAATAAAAGTTAGTGTTCTTTGCAATAAAATAAAAAAACTTTATACATGATTGTATTGTCGCACTGAAAATTTAATGGAAAAAACGATTAATACAGTAGTTGCACGAGTTTATTGACGATAATATATATAGCGATTTGTTCGAATGAAACAACAAATATTTTATATTCTAAATATTTTTCTACAGGTAATACATAGTCTTTTTTCTTTATTTTTGTTTTAGACCAATCAAACTTGTCGTAGCTAAATGTTGGGATCCAAGTCCCAAAGGTTACTTTACTATTCCACGGGCCGAACCAGTTCGACCAATCGATCCTGGTGCTTGGGTCGCTCACACGGCAGCAATTCGTGGCGAGGGTTTTCCACCACGACCTCCAAGTGCCACCACTTTAACCTCTACTTCGAGTAGTCTGGCCAGCACTCTCCCAGACACTGAACGTAAGTTTTGTTTATAATGTAAGTATTGTGATAACAGTATCACTTATCTACAATTCAAGGGTTTGCTGAGATTTAAATTCGCTACTAGTTTTAATAAAATATTTATGGTTTACTTGACTGATAACTCGCAAAGAGCAATTTTTCGTTTTCTAGACGTTATAAAAATAGTAATTGATACAGAAGTGACAAGGGCACCACCCAATGTATCCTCAAGGTTAACAATCGTATAGACACTAATTAATCGGAATGACTAATCCAACTCTGAAGGATAAGTTTCACATGAAAATAATATGTATGTGTAGTCGGTCGAAGATTTAGATGTTTTTCTGACAGTTCGCAAACAATGCAGTTCTTAGTAAATCGCCCCTGGCTTTCCATAAAATCTCGAAGAAACATGCTAACTAAAACAGTGCAAAACCGTATTCGTGCATAGTTGGTAACATAAATTATATATACGTATATACTTCATACATCGAGGAACGACTCTGATTAACTTTTGGAAGTGATATACAAAGGCTAATTTTGTTTATTGTTTGCATGTATAATCATTTTAATTCTTTTAAAGTTTTCAGAAAATATTTTCGTACAATTTTGTAAAATCCAATTTTTTTAATAAGAAAAAAACCATCCAACCTTCACTTATTCAATTAATTCAATGTTTGATTTCAGGTCCGATAGAAGAACTGCACTTGACCATCAATACCGATATGCCAACCATCGTTCGTGCCATGGCAAGACCAGATTCAGGTTTAGAAATTCGTGATCGAACGTGGTTAAAGATAACTATTCCTAATGCTTTTATTGGCGCGGCTGTTGTCGATTGGTTAAATACTCACGTGGAAGGTTTCATAGACCGACGTGATGCTCGCAAATATGCATCCCTGATGCTGAAAGCGGGGTTCATAAGACATACAGTCAACAAAATTACATTTTCTGAACAGTGTTATTACATTTTTGGTGACTTGTGCTCTGCCATGAGTAGCATGAAATTGGATTGCGACACAGTAGGACCACTTCCTCCTCCGATCGGATGGGATATGATGTATTCTGGCACCTATGCTCCACATTCTGCTACTGGATACAGTCCAATGCCTTTCAATTTCACCAACGAACCTACTGTTTATGGCTATCATCGTGAGGAAAGCGTACATAGTGGCTCGGGTAAGTTGAATAATGTTATTGCAATAATTCTTTTTGCATGTATTATTTTTGGTTGAAAACGGCGCTAGGGTCTCCTGGATAAATTTCACTATTTATTTTTCTTTATAATAAGAAAGATCGATTAGCGTTTATTCTTATTGACATGCACATCGACCTAATAGGAGAAAATTCGAGTATCCAGCACCACCATTTTTATTTACTGTCTGCCAGTTTCTGATCTAACGGTAAAATTCACACTATAACTCCAATTGGCCTCTAATAAATACCTCGAGATATGACTACAAAGGAGGAGGTTTTTTTTTAAGTAAGTCTTTTCTCTTATTGACTGCACATTTAGTATTTCCATATTTAACTGTTTTTAATCGCGTATTAGCATTGTACGTAATATTCCAGGCTGCTGTTCAATTAATTCTGATACATTAAAGTAAAGAACGATGAAGTTAAAAGCGCGAAAAGCTTTACTACTATTATTCTTGTCTGTTGTATATTTCGACAAAATATTGATGCAACTGCATTTACACTCAAATTTTTGTCCAAGAAAAATGCTAAATGACCATTCAACCTCCAATGAGTGAAGCCAGTACTTGTCAACAATCTAGATTTCATTTCACTTTCTTATATGCTGATTAAGTAAAGTTTGTTGTAAGTAATATTATTACGTCTTACTCATCAGATGCTTAGAAAATATCTATTTAAAAAATGGAACAAACAAGCACAGCCGTATAAATCATTTCGTTGTATCTTATACATTTGCTGTTGCAAAAAATTAAGTACTGGACTGTATCTGAATCTGTATCTGCAAATGTTACTGTTTTATGGTACCAATGTTTGTAGCACGATTTCTTTTGTAAATTTTAATCTGACAGATCCAGTGGTCGTCTTGATATTTTCAATGCAGACATTTTGCGACAGCATATTCACAGTTTATATTGCACATATGCATAGTTTTCTTTGTAATGGCAATTGAATAACACAGTCTCCTTATGTGTTCTACGGGATCATATCTAAAAATAACGATTAAAAGTGAATAGGGATTATCATAGATATATAATTTGCTGATAAGTTGCTGATAAAGACATTTAGGCTGTTATGGAAAAGAAACAGTTGTACTAGACTAAAATGGTATAACAGAAGATAATCAGGAAACTCGAAGACGCTATAACAGAATAATAAGCGAAGAGGAAATTAAGGAATTCAACAAGGATTGGAAGGAAATAAATGCAATGAACAAAAACGTAAAGAAGGAAGTTGTAAAGTTGTGTTGATTAAGATTGAAAAAGTTGAACGGAAGAGAGAAAGTTATCTATTAGTATATTGCAATCACAGACTTCGAAAAGAGAAGATTTGATGCAAATGGGCAAGGAGTTCCAAAAAAAAAAGAAAGAAAAAATACCAAGTAAAATTAAAATAAATGATAAGATGGTAAAACAAACTAGCGTATTTGTTATAATGCGAATGGAATGACATTATAAAGAAGAAATGAAGTACCATTCGAACGGGAAAATAATATATGTGGAAGGAAATCATGAAGGGAGAGAGAGCGAAATAGACTGAGAGTATCGTTAAGAAAAGAGAAGTATTACTAAGAAGAAAATTTCGTCAAAATGGATAACTGTCTATTGAATGAAAAATGTAGTCAATTGTATCCATAGCACTGTTTTTTATTTCAAGACTTTCGCAAGCAGAATATCAATATGCAATAAATCTTATTATTTGTACTTGTCAGAATTTCTCATACACAAGAGTGTTATTAGAGTATTCTTTTGTTCCAATAGATCTAAATCTTCTTTTTATATCTTGCTGTTCTAATTCTATTAAGAAAGAATTACGCAGGATGTTTTTCGAAATCTTATCCACGTATAATTTTTCCATCTTAACTTTTACTCAGACTATGCGTTTAAAGTAACGGTGTAATACTGATGAAATAGAACTCAGATAAAAATACGAAATGGCAGGATATCTCTACAATATCCTATACTTGTTTCCTTTCTTCATTTCTACGCATGAAACGTTCTTTCCATTGGTAATTCTCGAATACGTTTTGAGAAACACTGATTTCAAAAATTGATGCTCTGTTTAAATTGATGTTTCCCTTTCACACAATGTACTGCATAAAATTGTAATGCAAAAAGTGAAGCTTAAACCATTTTTAAGTTATCACGTTCCCTGAAATGGTATGGTGTATGAAGATGTACAAGATAATGTCAATCACGATTTAACACTGTTTCACTCCTTAAAATCATAATTTTTGTATCTATCGGTATCTTTACAATGCAATGTATCCCATATTATAGCTATTCATTTTTGTTAAGGTGGAAGCAGTGCCGGAAGCGAACACATCTGTAAAGAGCCAATACATGATCTCAAATCGTGTTCTTCAGCCTCAGAATCGGAATTGCATATTCCATCTATTCCAAATATGCCGGGAAGAACTACGTCGGGTAATGGCAATGGTAATGGAAGTGGATCCAATGGGAAGAGGTCTAATGGTAGCCGTAGCAGGTCGAGTGGCTCTGAACAATCCGTGCAGACAGGAACCGGTTCAGTCAACCAGCAAAATCAGCAAGATCTATCCGGTAGTAGACAGTCATTTCGCATTGCGATGGGGAATCCTTGTGAATTCTTTGTCGATGTTATGTAGATGCTATTGCTGGTGTTGTAAATAATTTACTTACGGACCGGCTCGAATTAATCGGGCGGTGCTTCGGAACGAACTGATTATTTAGATAGCTTTTTTTCTTCTTTAATTGGAAATTATATATCAAGTTACGATCTATAACTTTACAGTGTAAACATGCGCGTTCGTTTAAAGCAACTACGCACAAATTCAAACTATCCTTTGATGTTTGAATCACCTGGATTAAGATGAGATAAAAATAATAATTCAGATACATGCTGTATATTAACTTAGCTTCGGTGTACATCGCGACACTTTTATTATTTGTAGAAGCTTCGAGCATTTATATTATAATTTTTTATAAAAGTACGCAACGAAGTACCTTCCGACGTTTTTTAAAAGTAGACTTTTCTTAAGGCGGGCGTGTGAATTACTATATTACTCCGTTTGAATACATTTTCATTAATCTGTTTGCAAACTATATTTACATTTATTGAATTTCTTAAAATTTCATATGCACAGATATTTGCAATTGTACACAATTTTTAAACCATCTATTTAGTACAAAGCAAAATGTATAACGCTGATAATATTTTACACATCTAATGATATAATTATGCAATGATTATAGAAATATGGCATACTTTATTCTATTGGACTAAATCGAGCATCAGTCATCCTATTTTTAAATTCAGGGATTCAATTGGACGAATTTGTAAATTTTACGTGCCGCGCCTAACTGTTTGTTGCATTCTATTACGATGCATTTTGGTATTGTTGCGCTAATTTATTATTTAGCCGATAGCATTCCTTTAGTTTTTAATCCGCATGCGATAAAGTATTACGTGAATGTAAATAACTAATTGCGACCCCGAAGTAAATGCACTACTTTATTGTCACGATTTTACTTTGCTCTGGGGTCGTGTATTGTAGAAAGAATATCTGACGCACGTTAAATCTTTCTGAAGCGACAAGAAACAATGTTTCAAATAATTGTAGGTAGATGGTGCACACTTCACGCATAGAGCACAAAGCATGAATGTGTAAATAACACAAGTTTACTTTTTCAAAATGGAAAAGTCTCTTGAATTATCCGATTCTGGGTACGTCGATTAATTAACTGTACGGCATGTGTTGCAGAAGTTTCATGTGGAACTGGAAAATATGGTGTAGTAGTACCGATAAAGCAAAAATAACGTATAATAATACGTTTAAATTTTTTGCATTCTTTAATACGAACGACACTACACTTTATATTATAAATATTATAAGACGCTGGCTTCTAATTACACGGTTGTAATTCAGAATAGTCGCTGTATTCAAATAAATATTGGTTTAATGTCTTGATATCTAACGATATCAAAATCATACAATATTTTGAATAAATATAATAGATTCAAGCCTTAGTTGAGCTTATAAAAATTGTCAGTAATGTAGCACCGGACAGGGAAATAGACATGCTTTTTAGTATTATTAGAGTATCTAATACTAGGGTAATTATCTATCAAATTATTTAGATAAGATTATCAGCCCAATTTATTCCTAAATTAGAATTGCGAATAAAAACTCCTTACAGCAAAGGTTGCTTTACTACGCGTTACTGAACTATGAAGTAAGTAAAAGATTGCTTTCTGATTGAGTTTTGAAATTTCGTTCGCATGAATTTACACCTGCCGTAAATTGGCAAATTACAGGTCGTAAATACTTTTTAGTGCTATTAAATTATTAAACAGTTCTCTAGGAATTTTCACAGTGCAAGATTAATATTTAAATTGTTTAAAATATCGAATTAAAGATAGTTTCACAAACCCTTTAATTTTCGACTGATCCCTTGTTAACGATGTACAGGTCGATCTAGTAAATTCTAAAAACAATAGTTTGGGTTCAATAACGAAGCTAATTGACTATAGGTATCCAAGCATTATTTTATGACACAAACATATGACCATGTTACGCACTTGTTATTGCAATGAAAAAAAATTAATTTCGTTTGTGTCTAGAGTCAAGAATAAATCAAATAGAGAGATTTTATAGTCGGAAAGTAATTTGCATATCATATCGAGTGGCATATGCCTTAGGTGTAAATTTAGATGTTTACTGTGGAGTATACAGAGAAAATAGTTACGGTTGTGCGACATTTTTATATAATACAAGTTTATCATCAGATGCTAACTACTTCGTGCTAATATGAATGAATGATATGAATTAAATATGTACAGGCAGGCAAGTGTGAGTGATAATGGCAAGATTTTGGTGTAGGAAATGAGCATGTCATTTGATATAGTTAAATTTGCCTTATTTGTTGTATGAATATGAGCAAATGTGAGAAATAAGAGTGCCGTTGGAGTGTAGTGAAAGTGCATGCGTATGTGCGTCTGCTCGGATGTGGGTGAACATTAGAGCAACAATATTTTGACTTTAGTTTCAGTTGCGTTTGCGTTCCTGTAATCATTACAATGATTTATATAGTGAATACAACTAAGGAATTATATTAATTTATTTAATATTAAAATTATGACAATTTATCCTAATATAGCACAGAAGTAAAGATAAGATATTCATTTTAAAGGGAATGATTCACTGAAATACCAAGAATGGATGTAATTTCAGGCTAATTGGGATAGCTTTAATGCAGAATTCTTCTAGGTGAATGTGTTTTGTGGTATTAATTTTGAGGCTGTTAACTTATTCCATTTAAGGTAAACGGCCCAGTTAATAATACTTTAAGAGCGGCCGTGTCGGATTTTTGCTATTTATTCACGCGTGATATAGCCAAACTGAAAACTAAAGGTTTCAACACCTGCGTTAAATCCCTCCGAATGAGATTCACCTATTATACAAGTATTGTAATAAAATTATTATTTTAATAGCGTTTCTTTGCTACCGGGATTTCTGACACTCGCGAAACACCATATCGTAGTTTGTGATCCCTGCGTGTACCCGATTCATGGCCCCCTTGGAGCACTTTATGACGCCTGCGCGTACCCAGTGTCTGATACTTCCGAAGTCTCATACAAACGAGTGTCAACAACAGCAACATTACCTCAATTATGTGACGCACTTATTGATCCCGTGAATTTGAACAAAAATCTAACCAAAAGTTAAATAGCTTCTCATCTCATCGATAGTCTGATTCCTGCTGAAGATGTTGACACCATTTTTATGTCATTTTATACTTACACAACGAATAAAATTCACAACGACGTAGCTCGTCGCAACTACTGCTACCGTCTAGCACTGGTCAATTTCTATTCTAAAATATTTTATTTAAAATAGTGTGTTTCTCCAATAATATAAAGTGAAAAACGCTTTTTAATTAGCCGGCAATTGAATTACTATTCGACAAGAACTGTATTTATGGCAATCAAAATTATGCCATCGGGATCACAATCTGGAACAGTGTCGGTAACAAGGCCGTTTACCTTATGTATACGTACACGAAATGATGAAGTCAGGAATTCTAAAATGTTATTACTCTTCTATTTCCAATTAAAGGGGAATGGAACAGGTTAATTGTATGGGCGAATTATCACCCGGACATGGCTGGAGGTGAGGAAATTTGTCGCCCAAAAATATTGGCTATATGAGAAAATATAGAACATTTGAGCCCGAATCCGGATATTCAAAGTATGGCTTCTCTTCGAATGTACGAGATTCACTTTAAATTGGTACAATAATTGCAGTTGATGTGCTACTCGTTATACCAGTCGTAACATAGGGATCTTCCTTAAGGCGGAGTCAACATTCCGATTACTTCAGAGTGCCACGTCCTAAACTATCTTCGCCTTGATTGTACTTTTTTGATACGATGCAACATCTTCGAAGCGGGAGCTTTTTTAATTTTGCGCAGTCGCGATATCTTATCAACTCAAGTGCGATTTTTGCTAGTTAAAAACTTTTAACTTGCATTCTTAGGAGAAAAGATGTGAGATAGAGGTTTTATGACAATAAGGATGTTTCAGGATATGACGGTAGCTTGAACTGTCATCCTTGAATTGTAAAGTAATATGAATCAAGACATATGGCTTAGAATGTAGGCAATTTTTTAGTGGTATGAAAAGGTAGCAAGTCCAACTGAATTGTCGATTATCATATGCATATTCTGGTATAATTATACCTTGGATCGTTTATACCTATTGCATCTCTAGATAAGCTCTTTGTGGTTATTCGAGATTCTGTTAGTGATGAATAGTTGAGAATCATAGTGATTTAGATATTCATTCCTGTCAAACAATTTTTGGAATAGCATTGAAAGTAACTGGTGTTTGATTATAGAGATTGCATACGTAAGCTATAATAATGGGTACTGATAGTTGTTTATTTCCGGATACATGGCTGGATCTAATTGTCAAAGTCGGTCCAAAAAAAGATTCTGGTAACTGGTTAAATTGGTTGGTAGTATCACTAGAGGAAATTTGTCAAATTTAAAAAGACTTGTAGATATATCATTTTCGAAGGTTGATGTTCCAGAAATTTTAAGTGAGTATCAACTAATTGTAATGAATAAATGAATGAGAGTGAGATGTTTCATTTGTACAGTAATTTTAATGAAGCAAGAGACAGTAAACTTAGAGTTGAACGGAGAACATAGGAACAATTAGTGCAACAGTCAGGAGATGAGAAAGTTTTTCGTTTCTTAATAAAAGGATAGGCTGGTGGGTAGGACATCTTTTTAATAGCAAAGTTGTTCAGAAAGAAAGAATATAATGTAGAATAGGAAATATAGAACTTCTCTTTCTGACTATAAGGGAGAGAAACTTACTATGTCAAATTATAGACAGTGTCGCTCTATACGTTAATTTTTATTAACCTCCTTTTACGCACACATGTTAAATTATTTTATGCAATAATTATTGCAGCTGAAGCTCCACGAAATTTCCACGTCTGATTGATCCTCCACTGTTCAATGCACGTGCATTGTAAGCGTAGAAACAAATCTGAGTTCTAAATATTTTTTCGACCGATTCTAGCTGCTTTACAGAGATTTATGAAAACTTTATATACAATCGACTTTTACTACAAAACTATCGCACTGAGAGGAGGAGAAGCCTTCCCCCAATTTTCTCTTCCTCTTAGCATGTGTTACCCCCCCCCCCCCTTCTGTCGGACGATTCGCCTATTACAGTGAAGTAGGGACTCTCCGTGATATCGCTATTCCTTCCTTTCTTTCCTTATGGTTGCAAGTAGTATCTTTCTCATGCTAGTTATTGCGTCTCGGAACTGAATGCGTGATTAGGTATATAGAGAATTGATATAGATTGTATATAGTTAAATTACTAAAGTTTCTTATTTACAGCTTGTTGTAGCTGTAGACTAATAACTGATGGATGAAAATTCTATAATTCTGTTTAGACGAATAGGATTTATGATTGTCAATAGTTATAAATCAAGCTTGCAAAAGGAGGGAAAATTGATGCATGCTTGTCAAAGATTGTTTGACTTTAAACATATTCCCAATAAAATTTTGTTAACAATTATACGGTTGTTAAAATTGACTTTTGGGTTGTAGTCGCACCTGGAAATCAATTGTAACCATACGAACAATGGCCACGAAAGCCACAGAACTATAATTTTAATATTTCTTGTACTCCATAAAAATATATGAATCTATTGATCTCATATAAGATATACATAAACTTCAAATACGTATTTATTAAGTACCATGATAATGGCCAATAATTTTTAAAAACTATATATCAATTACACGTTTAATTAATTTTTTTCAAATAAATATGCATATGTCGTAACAATAGAGAGATAAGGTATAAACCCAGAATCGGAGTGTTCAAAAGTTTGCATGGAAGTATTAAAATTAACTTGAAGTGCATTTTTACCTCGAAGTAAATCATTTATTAATTATGTTTCATTGATTGCGTTTTAGGATTGTCCACGACAATGGGGCAGCTATTTCTTTAAAAACTCGAGCGGACGAATGTTTATGGTGCCGGTCAAACGACAAAAAATATTCACTGACTGTTAGAAGGCGTTAGAAGAAGTGCCCATATACTGTGAGTCTTGGCCTTATGAGAATATATGCGATTCGGACTCACTGACCCTAGGATTGTGTTATTCTTTTCATCTAAGCAAAAAGGCGGATTCGTTCGATCAAAGCCAATATTCATGAATAAGATTTTACGTACAGACCAATATCCTTCGAAAAATTGTAAAAATGCTCATGAAATGCTATCAGCCATAGTTTATATTTAAATATTCACTGACAATATTTGTAATGCTATTTTAATATTATTTGTGCCCCAATTATCTCCCAACAAATTATATGAAAATGTACCTTCATTTTTGGCAAACCTCTAACTCCAATGCGGGTCTTTAAAGTAATTATAAAAGTGAACTGTTAAAGGTACACTTTATGAATTTTCAATTTGACATTCTCTATTTCCTCAATCAGGCTATGCGAATTACACTTTGAGCCCATAGCACGACATTAAAGGACTGAAAGCTGCATCGTGGGACTGACTTCTTTGACTGTGGCTGCACGCATCCAAAAATTTGGTCTTGGGTCTCCGAATCTGAAGACTGTTTCATGAGTCCAGGACTCTCTACGTATAGGTTACCTTTAATTATCGGTTACGATTAAGTACGTAGAAGTGTAGGATCATTACAGTAAAACATAGTAATGTAATAAATTCTAGTAACCCGAAGGACTCCAGCAATTTTATATAAAAATCATTTTCACCACGTGAAAATAGCAAATTAAAATGAAAATTGTATTAAGAATTTTTGTATAGCAAATTTTATGTAAGATGAATGCTTGTGAATGAAGATGGGCAGCGATATTGATGATTAATTCAAGCGAAACGCCCGAAACTTAATTATTATAATTAACATGGACATAACTTATTGATCTGGACATATCAACTGTCACTGGAAAGCACAAATCAATTTTTTTGTGCATCATTGGAAAACATAAAAATTAAAAGTGAGACATGACTGATGATTACATACGGTCTGATAGTAATTCAGTATCAATAGGAGATGGAAAACATATTTTACAGTTATTTATGTGCGCAGAATTTTATTATAATGTAAATTAATTTCTTTTAACAAATTTTATATCGTCTTTTGTACACTGATCGGATGTCTGACTCATATTGTTGTACAATGTATATGTACAATAAATTACTATACGCCATAATAAGTATTGACAGGGTATTTTTGGGATTGCGTCAGTCCTTAATTAATTACCAGCACCGTTAAAGAATGTACACTAACATCGTTCGGCCGGCACCCAACATGACATATAGATAATAAACGCATAAATATAAAGGACATACGTAATATTCCTATGAGTATATTACATATATATTATATATAAATATAAATATAATACATATATATATTTATGATAATATAAATATATATATTTAGAATAATGTAAACGGGCCTCTCGCTGTATCGAAACACTTGTAAATAATTCAATCTTCCTGTTACGCTCAGACTCGAATGTGTGCCATCAGAATTAAACCTTTAATGGTATGAATGAAGAAAATTATAGTCTTAACTAATTAAGTCGATGGTTAGTTAAAACTATAATTAATCCATTTTTCCGGTTATAATAGGAGACCCGCTCTTATATGTTCGCCGTCACCCTATTTGCTAATTATAATTTATGATTAATTTTTAAACAGAGGGAGAAATATGGATATCGTGTATATTATTCGTTTTGCCCATTGTTCTCTATCCTGCACTTTTCCCTGATTTAAATATTCATTTTTTTTCTAATTCTGTAAATACTAGTCACTGTGCATTTTTTTTCTTTCATTACGTGTAACGTAATTACATCGTAAGTGAGGGAATCATGCTAAACTCGTGACACGTTAAAAGATCAATAATTTCAATTTGTTCTTAATGATTTGCACTTTATTTCAATCGGTATCAAGTTGTACCAAGTTGTTTTAATTATTCTTATTATTACATTCTTAAACTTTGTATTCTATTTGTTAATCATTAATAGTCATTCATTTGCTGAATGCTTATATGGGGATACATTTAATTTTTTTCCTAGAATACTCTTATTTTATCAATTAATCAAGTAGCGCCTTTTGGAAGATACTTTATCTCATCTCTGAGGAGAATTGTGAAATCTTGAAAAACAAAAACTTGGCAACAATCAATACAAGCCAATATTATCTATCAGCGGCCTTGTATCGCTAAGTCTCAACGTGTGTACCGTCGTATATGAGAAACCACGCAGACACCAACTTTGTTGGGAAAAATCATGTTCTTAATAAAGAAATGTGTACTTATATTCATTACTATCCAACTTTTCAATAGACAATCTCCAATGATTTTTACAAATGACTGAACTCGACTAGTTTATACTATGGCTGTTAATCAGTATAGGGATTCTAAGTAATTAACATCTATTTAAAGCCTTTGTAACCTGTTTTCTTTAGAATTAGATCTGGAACAACTTATTATCAATATTTTTTAGTAAGTTTTGGATTGGTTTAATATTAAACGAAGCCAGGATATGTTTAATATTGGCCAACAGTGAAACTTACATTTTCATTAATCAGTTTAATAATTGAACTTCTCTTCCTTGAGCTACATTGGTGCCATATGGCGCACATTGTTTAAATTTTTTTCCAGTTAACAAGATTTTAATGAAACTTTGTGGAGTAGATGTACAATTTTTGAATATACATTCGGATCCCAAAGCTAGCAAATATAATGTTAAGTACACACATTCAACGTAGCATTACTGGTAGCATGCGTCAGTTTCTCTATTTCTATATATTTACTGAAAAAAATGAACTACTAAAATATACAATATCCACAATGCATTTAAAAATAGAAGATATCTACTCCAACTATGGACCGTGCAATTTTAAAACCGTCCAACAGAAATTCAAATATGTTCGTGACTTCATTTCTATTGAACGGTTTTAATACTTAAAATTTTCTTCTTTCCACTTCTTCAGTACTCAACGGTTCCTGATTTATACTCGTAAGGCAAATTTTCTTTGTCTACTGTGCACTCGTTTGTAGGTGATTCAAGTTGGTCAGGTAAGGTATATGGAATGTCATCTTCTATTATTTGTGCGTCAATATATTTGTATCGTTCTTGATAATCTACAGATTCCTGAACTGTCATTTCAACACCATTGATTTCGTTCATTGCATTTAATATAATAGCTTCAATGTGTCCTTTTAATTTAACTTCCTTGTGATTTATGGGAGTCTCTTCTATATTTAGCAATGGAAATGAGGCAAGCAAAAGCTACAAAACGTTTATAAGATTCAACTACATTTTCAGTACTTAGTACTAAGTAGTTAATATTTGGCAACGATATTACTATAATAGTACCATTGTGATGCAACAAAAAGTGATTCGGATGCAGGAGCCGTGAAGATAAAATAATTCGTTTAGTAATAGAATCTGGAATATGAAATAGAAATTAAATACCAAAACAAAAAGTTTTACAATATTTTTCTATGCATTTATTCTGTGTATGTCTCCCATTACATTGCAACGAGATGCATTTAAGTTTTATGTTTCGTTTTACCATCTAATATACAAATATCTTATCGATTCTGAGTTACAATTTATCAATAACAAAATTTAAAATATAGAAAATATATTTAATACATAACCATAATTGCCACCGGATGACTACAAAAGTACATATTGTTTCAAGAATCAATAAGTATATAAAATAATTCTTTTTTTTTCCATTGTTACTCTTTGTTAGTAATCAGTAAACAATGTTACACCAGTTTTTAATAAAGTAAAATGTTAGTTGTATTTACAACGTTATTACATACATTTTTTAAACAATTTAGTTAAAATTTTTCTTTGATACATTAATCGGAATTTATCGTGTTTTTGTATATTCCAGCCAGAGACTGCGCTGCTAAAAGTACCATATCCCTCCGAGAAATACCTGTCAGTGCATGGTGCCATTGATTATGAGAAACCTGTGTAACGGATTAAAAAATTATTGTATAACTCTTATTAAATATTCATTTATTTTTAATACGTTCATAAAGTGCGTATGGGTGATGCCCTTTGACACGAACCTGTAAATTATTCGCCATTAGACTGCCAATTGTTACAGCCAGACCAGACTCCTTTAGAGCATAATCTTCAGGTGTGCCTTGTTGTGCCAGTCCAACAATTTGACTCGGGACTGGTGTCATTTGAGTAAATGTTTGCAGATTGACGTTATGTTTAGGATCATTGAGAACAAGCACTCCCAAGTCATACCATTTATCTTCACCAATTTCTACTATGAAATTTTCTAATGCAATTATGGCGATATCTTTCGGCAATACCGAATTATTGCGTAACGAATTAATTCTTTCCTCTGCTCCTTTTACACCAGCTGCGAAACCCACAGGTTGAGCAGCTACAGATTCAGCGTTTACCGATAGTCCTCTACAGAAAAATAAAGTAACGAAGAATAAGTATGTCTTACGATTAAATTTTAACAGAAATACTTACGTTACTGTTGCTTTACCGAACACATCTTGGAATGCTTCACGAATAGGACTGACTTTCACATCTTTATCAGAAGCAACAATAATATCCACATCCCCACCAGAATCTGAAACGTGTATTTAGAAGAACGTTTACACAATAAAGTCTAATCTTACTTGCACGTGTCATTTTAATATTATATTGTTTTTCAAGTATAAATCAAACAGATCACCCATCCATATAAATTGAGCTGATTTTACAACTGGAACTTCTATTAGGTTGGAACCTGTCAAACATCGATCAACTTAAAAACTAATGTAGAATTTTATAACAATTTTTTTACCTTTTATTCTCTGCAGTTCTTCATTAAGTTCAGTTTTATATTCTCTTGCCCTTCAGTTATATCATTCATAGAACCTAGATTCTAATTTATTTTTATAATATATTCTATATCCATGGACTACAAAAGTTTTCATCATTTGCTCTAAAAAGCACAAAACGTGCAGCAAAAGGCTTTTTACATCCTGCATTATAAGACTTTTACGGGAGGTCGATGTGAGACGGACCTCTCAAGAAAATAACGCTGTCAGAGGAGTTTAAAAAATACATCACAATTACCCCACCTTTAACTAATCTTATCTTGACCCACTTTCCTCTACATACAACTTTTACAAGTATTTACGTTTGTTGTATTTCTTATATACATAAAAACAATTGTTTATTTCAAATGCAGAGATTTTAAGTTGATCAATCTTTAATGGATTCCAAGTTAATAGAAACCGAACATACAACACTTTATACTGAGAAGTTTTAGTAAATCAGGAATGTCCTGCTTTTTGATCCTCAATTTAATTGACAGAATAAGTAATATTAGTATAATGTCAATTTCTATTGAAATCAATAGTATTACTTACAAATAAATTCTCGCATTTGTGGATCCAAGGTTGTGATCATGGAATTAACACTACTCTTCGCCTTTTCAGCAACTTTGTTTAATACACTGTTGTTTGTAACAGTTTCCTTTACCCATGAAAGTAATCCTCCACCAACACTGCTTAAATCCTGTAGACTATTTTCCAATATCAAAGGCACTTCAGATGATTCAATTGGCGGAATTGCAGGAGAAAAAGCAGCAGAATAGTAAGTTCCTTGTTGATTTTGTTGTACTTCAACTCCTGCAGTATTTAACTGATTTGGCCTCTTTGTAGAATCATCCTGTTCATTGTTATTTATGATTCTAGTGACTTGATTTTGTATACTAGTCTCAGATGATGAAGGAGTAGAATTTATAATAAAGCTGGGCAACGATGAAGGCGGTGCAACATTTGAAAGTAAACTTCCAATTGATGTGGATATGGTAGTGGGCAGATTAATTGATGCAGATGATGATACACCAGTTAGTGAATCTGAAAAAAAAATTCTAAACGTTAATGTCATTGAGTAAAGATTAATAAGGAGATTCAATTACATAGTTTCCATCTGTTTTTTACAAGCCTGACAATAAATACATTGTTGGACCATATACTTTTATGTTCTTTGGTTATAGAAGTTAATTATATTCTTATATCTTAACTAGCCCAGTCGCAATATTTCTATTTTTGTTTGTTTGACTCCATCGGTATCTTGTATCCTACTTCTAACGTTCGGTAGTAAAACATTTCTTTGAAATTACTTATACTTCATAAATACAGCAGTGTCACTAATAAATATATAAATATTTCAATGAAAAACGTATACTCCCATATAATGGATAAAATAATAATGTAGTCAAAGTTTTAAAAAAAACTATATTGGATTATTCAACTCGAATATAGTATCTGAACTTAGTACACACATGTAGTTTTCATGATAAATCAATGATCAGGTGGTGAGTTTGGGTTGTAATATCAGGTTTATAAAGTAAACCTGGTTTTAGACAATAGTATTATTCCAGTAAAGAACTTAATTTTAGAAATAAATGGTTGCAATATGTCAACATTTTTATGATAGACATGATATGTGGTAATAAAACATAGTTATTCAATCTTTGTGTTTCAAATTAAATTGAATTTCCATGTAACTCGTGAATACAAAATCCTTGTTTCCTTTCCTGTATGACAATCACAATGAGGAAATACATATGACCAATATACAGGGTCATTTAAACCAAACTCACTAGCTGAAATTAACCTATCTGATTTCTATGGTAATGAAATATAAAAGTAGTTCAAGTGGTGCGCTTGTACTGAACAACCTTGTATATGGGTCCTTACATAAGTTTTTGTAAGCCTAGACATGAAAAACATTTTTATTCCTAGCTATGATAATACTAGGATCTTTAAATATAACCTCAAAGATTATGTTCGCTTGAAACTACCATGGATATCCTACTAGATCCGATGTTACGTTGCTTCAGATAAAATTTGGAAAATAA
This sequence comes from Trachelus tabidus, assembly GCA_030142655.1. Lineage (NCBI taxonomy): Eukaryota > Metazoa > Arthropoda > Insecta > Hymenoptera > Cephidae > Trachelus > Trachelus tabidus. Next base: position 157,510 of record JARQTI010000718.1, read on the forward strand.
AGTACAAAAAGTGATGATACCGAGCTCGTAGTCATAGACATCACGTTTCTAAAATTTCTAAAAGAATAAAATCATAATACTGACCAGTTTTTGTAGTTTCTTTAGCAAAAGAAAATTCATCTGCTTTCTTTTCTACGAATTCGAACGTAGAGTCGCTACTAGATTCCTCAGTCATTTTAAAACACTTTGTGCTGCTACAAAATCACAAATTCCAAATATTATGTTCCTATATTTATTGACGAATAAACAGAAATTCTTGATAACACCAGATTAAACTACAAAACAATATGCGATGGGCTACGTTTTACCATAGTGTAAGGGTGTCTTTTCACGAGCAGCAACCAACTGGAATCAACAGCAAGAGAAACGTGGTAATTGGTTGAGTTCACGAAGTGTGGCTTTAAAAGCGAAATCAATAAATCAATGAATTTTTCAACTCCACATAGTTAGCCCCTCATCACGACCGATCGAACTAATTTTTGTCGCTATCGTTTGCTGGTCGTTTGTTGGTGAATGACGAACTATTTTAAACGTTTCATGGTTCTTTGTTTATATAAATTTACACAAATTTGGCTAGGGAATTGTTGTTTACTTAGCCCCTTCATGGTCACATTTTCAATTGATTCTTACATAAATCGATGTAGAATCGTTTGTCGCTGATCGATGGTCTATTATTTACGAGAAAAAGTTCATATTTTTCTTGTAATTGGAAATAAAACAAATTTGGTTAGGAAATTTTTTTTAACTAGTCCCTCGATGGTCAATCTGAGTCCCCATGGAGCGTACTTTGATACTGCGTAACTCACACAACCAATCGCGAACTCGCAATTCCGTTCTATTATCTATCGGAAAACTAACAACGGTCCGTGATTTGTTGGCGTAAGAAAAGGAAGGAAGGAGGGAGATAGCATCAGCACCACTCGTGGCACTTTTTCGAACTGTTAATCGATACGATATAAGACCCAATTTCTCAAGATTCCTCCATTACAGTTTCATCTCGTGGGAAGTCTACGCGTGTTATCAAAATGTCCAAACCGTTAACGAGCAGAACCGGGCAAGTATCCGCCGTAACGGCGAACGTGTCGTTGGTTTCGGGAGTTGTCAATGTTCTCGATGTTGAAGTAGCGGTTTGTCTATCGGTCGGTTCAATAATTCGAGTTGCTAATTCGAGCAATGGTACGATTACAGTCTTGCATACAGGTTTCCCTATCCTCATCACGTTCTAGCATGTAACCGCTAATGTGGCCGGATTTGCCCGCAACCGCTAGTGTCGAAGAAGCCTGCTGACCTATGGCGAACATAGCGCAGCTAGCAGGTGTTAGGCTCTTTTAACATTAACGCCTCTGGCGGCGGTGGACACCTTAATGTCACGCGTTTTTCGCCTAACTGCCCAGATCTGTATACGAGACCGAGGGTACGACCTTCAATGTTATCACGTCCGATCGGCTGAAGTGAACTGTCGACTTTGAACATTCTATTTAACTACTCGTCATCGTTCTATTCGTACTTTGAAATTTATCAACGTAAACTTCTTTTGCAACTACCTGCTTCAGGAGAATTGAAGCAAATGATACATATCGACAAAGATACGGGATCCAGTTCGTTGTTATGGAAAGCTGGAACCCCCGAGAATGGTAGTTGAAAACTGTAAAGATACTGTAAAGTAACAGCGGTTGCGGGAAAAATCGGCCACATTAGCGGTTACAAGCTAGAACGTGGTGAGCTAGAACCTGTATGCAAGACCGTGATCGTACCATTGCTCGAATTAGCAACTCGAATTATTGAACCGACCGATAGACAAACCGCTACTTCAACATCGAGAACATTGACAACTCCCGAAACCAACGACACGTTCGCCGTTACGGCGGATACTTGCCCGGTTCTGCTCGTTAACGGTTTGGACATTTTGATAACACACGTAGACTTCCCACGAGATGAAACTGTAATGGAGGAATCTTGAGAAATTGGGTCTTATATCGTATCGAGTAACAGTTCGAAAAAGTGCCACGAGTGGTGCTGATGCTATCTCCCTCCTTTCTTCCTTTTCTTACGCCAGCAAATCACGGACCGTTGTTAGTTTTCCGATAGATAATAGAACGGAATTGCGAGTTCGCGATTGGCTGTGTGAGTTACGCAGTATCAAAGTACGCTCCATGGGGACTCAGATTGACCATCGAGGGATAAGTTGAAAAAAATTTCCTAACCGGATTTTTTTTTATTTCCAATTACAAGAAAAATATGAACTTTTTCTCATAAATAATAGGCCATCGATCAGCGACAAACGATTCTATATCGATTTATGTAAAAGTCATTTGAAAATGTGATGATGAAGGGGCTAAGTAAACAAGAATTCCCTAGCCAAATTTGTTTGTGTAAATTTATATAAACAAAGAACCATCAAACGTTTAAAATAGTTCGTCATTCACCAACAAACGGCCAGCAAACGATAGCGACAAAAATTAATTCGATCGGTCGTGATGAGGGGCTAACTATATGGAGCTGAATTTTTTGCGCTGCCAAAATCAATTTTTGTTGCTCGCAAAAAGACACCTTAAGGATTGTTACAGATTACGTTAGAGCATATCTTATTCCGGTTTAATTGGTACTGATATAAAGGAATTAACAAATCACAGACATTTCTATTTGTTAGGAATATTTGAGACTGATTAATTCCTTCAGATCAGTATTATCTGGTATTAACTAAATCGGAATAAGACCACCGTGTAAACCCCGTCACAGTTTGATGCTCTTTCCTCTTTTGGCTGAGTAAGCCCTGAGGGCAATTTACAAGCTTCCACTTGTTTTCTTCGACGCGGTTCAATGCATAAACTCGGTTTAATTGCGATAGTAACCAATCCGATACTTGCGTTTTTATGATAAACGGAGTGTATGCAATGCACTGTGTTGAAGAAAACGAGATTTTGGATGTGTTCCGAAATTAACTGACAGTGCTGTAAAAGTAATTACATCTCTTTTAGATGCGCATGGATGAATAAGGACACAGCGTTGGGTCACAGTACTGGCAGTAATATTTGGAACATACCTTTTGTCGGACAAGTCAAATAACTAACACCGTTTTCGATTAACTACACTCTATGTGACTGAGCGCAAATTTTTTAGTATTTGGTTGATAATGCTACAGAAAATGTGTGTTAATAGTCTTGCCAGAAAATAATTAAAAGGAAATTTTTGCCTGAAAAAGTTTACCTACAATTATTTTTCCTTTTTCATTTATTAGAAACCATTTTTGTGAGTCACAAATAATCCAATTAGGACATTTGTAGGTTTGCTATTGTTTAGAAAAGCAAAATGTGGTATATTAGGACTGTTACTTCTAACAATTTGGCGGACTGATTTCACCATGAACTTCACTAAAGATAACTGAGGATTATATGTCGAGATTAGTCAATTAGATCCGCAACTTTCGAATATGCAGAACTTTGATTTTTTCTTTCTTTAATGAATGCTTTTGATTCGAAATACAACGATGCTTTCAGCACTCTCGGCTCATTTTCGAACACGCCTGTAGTACTCAGGAACGTATAAAAATGTTAGAACGAACGGTTTAATGCTAAAAATTCTTTTAAAAATTATGGAAATACTATTAACCCGCAAAACTTTCAATTGAACCCGTAAACATGGACAAATAACCCACAATTAATTTATATAAAATTCGTGTTTCCACTAATAACAATGCTTGCAACGCGATTGGTCGAAACTGATAATTCGTATACATAATCTGCTTGTAATAAATCGAAAATCGGGGTGGTGTTCCATTGAGAGGAAAGGCAAAACAGAACATCATATATTTAAATATATTTATTTTTATTAAAGTTACAAATATATAGATATATGAAATATCCGTTTCGTTTTGCTTTTGACTTCTGCAGGAACCTGTGAAGGCACCCTTATGTATGGCTAAACAGTGTTAACCAATCGCGTTGGCTCATTCTTTTGTACTCTTGCTTCTCATTGCTTAAGTGTCTTTAAACTGTTTGCTGAATGGTAATGCAGCAAAGGGGCAGGATCATGGAGGGACGCAGTTAAAAAGGGTATATACGCCCATAGCTTATACATGATCGTGATTGGCTGAATGAAGATTGCCAACCGGGCTTAACAGCGCTCCTTTCACGCACTAGCCAAGCATCGCTTTCGAGGAAGTCGTGTTCTTTCCCAGGGAGTCCGCCATTGTTGGCGCACGTATATTTCTGACCAGGCCAACAAACATCGAATAACATCCAAGATGGTATGTAATATTATTTTACAGTTTAACAATTTTGAAAATCTATGCAGTACGAGGAACATAGAGATATATATATTTTTTTGGAAAAACCATAAACAAAGTTTGGAAAAACTGGAAACTCCATTTGCCTCGGATTGCGCAATTTTCGTTAATGAACAATATTTAGCCTATGAAAATATTTTAAATTATAATTATTAGTAGGAGCATAGAAAAATTCAGTATATAGTTTTTCATTAATTTTGTTTTACTTTAATTTACCTCTTCTCCTTCAAGTTAAGAGTACAGAATATGTTTGTCCTCTGTGAAACAATGTGTCATGAGTTTTTCTTTAGAGAGATTGACGCATATTGAACATCGACAGAACTTTAATGCATAGAAATCGTATTTTCTAATTGCATTCAACTTTATTACTAGCTCGTATGATTTATTAAATAGCATTTCTTGTATACATTATTGCAGTCAAGATCTTACTTTCTTGGAAGGGTTACTTTGAATAATATGTATGTTTCAAAACTTGCTCTCATTCAATATGGATTTCAGTTAACTACTGATTGTAATGCTCTACAAAATTAATTTAAGCTAAAAAGATATGACTCCATCATTTTTAAATTGAATTTAGGCTTTTTGGTCTTAGTATATTATGAGTAAAGGTAATTTATAATGTGAACTTATTAGTGGATGCCATGATTAATAATTCTTCATTTACAAAAATACAGAATCTTTATGTATAGTCTTGACAATAATTGTTGTATAAAAGATAAATCTGGTATCCATATGTATGTATATGAAATACATAATATATATAAATAGTTATTAAATCTCTTTTATTTGTAATATATTGATGTAAATTATTTTACAGGTGAACTTTACAGTAGATGAGATCCGTGCCATGATGGACAAAAAAAGGAATATCAGAAACATGTCAGTCATTGCTCATGTTGATCATGGAAAGTCAACTTTGACTGACTCCCTTGTATCTAAAGCTGGCATCATTGCTGGTGCTAAAGCTGGTGAGACCCGATTCACAGACACTCGTAAAGATGAACAAGAACGCTGTATCACTATAAAATCAACGTATGTATTCATATGATAATTGCGGAGTCTTCAATAATGACTTATTACGAATGATTCCTTTTTTTTAGTGCGATCTCTATGTACTTTGAACTTGAAGAGAAAGACTTGATTTTCATCAAAAGCCCTGACCAACGTGACAAATCAGAAAAGGGATTCCTTATTAATTTGATTGATTCACCTGGACACGTTGATTTCTCTAGCGAAGTTACTGCTGCCTTGCGAGTAACTGATGGAGCTCTTGTTGTTGTGGACTGTGTTTCTGGTATGTCATTACATTTGTACAATAGAAAATTTGTAAGATTCTGATTTCTTAATTTTTATTGGCTATATCATCTTCCAGCACATTCGGGCCACTCTGTAGTGTATCTGTTGATTTTTATTAAATTAACATATACACGTGAACAGTGTTGACAGTGCAAAAATGGAAGTAAATTAAATTAAAGTTATCATGTCTAAACGCTGCCATTGGACCTCTATCTTTATGTCTGTTAATGGCACGCTACGCCATGAGAACTACACTTAACTTTTGTATTTATTTCTTATTATATGTAGTGATTACATCAATTAGTAATTCCTTAATTTATTTCTATAAAGGTGTCTGTGTGCAAACTGAAACAGTTCTTCGGCAAGCTATTGCAGAACGTATTAAGCCTGTTTTATTCATGAATAAAATGGACCGAGCTTTACTTGAACTGCAACTTGATAGCGAAGATCTCTACCAAACTTTCCAACGTATTGTAGAAAACGTCAATGTTATCATCGCCACATATTCTGATGATGATGGTCCAATGGGTGAAGTCCGAGTAAGTCATTTTTTAATATTGCTGCAACTTGTTCTGTACTGTATTCAAATGAGTTCACATTTTTAGTTATATACAATGGAAACAATAATACAATGTAGGCAATATGTAATAATTCAACTATTTTATTCCTAAGTTTGACATTCAGGAAAGTATAGTTATTGATATTCAAACGAAATTATTGAAACCACAGATATATGAAATGGTGGGTTTTTGTTGAAACAGGTTAACTTTTTTATCATTGTGAAAGTTAGAGATTATACGTCTGTGCCAACAGACAACAAATTGTTTTATGTTATTACTAAAGATTAATAGCATTTACTTGTATTAATTTAAATGATGATTGTTCTACTTACCAACTATTCATATTATTGATGAATGACATAAAGAACGGCCAACTGATGAATTAATTTAATTTGACTATTATAAAGATAAGTTCTTCGTTAAGATTAAAAAAAAAAGTTTTTTGTTAAATAGGTGGACCCAAGCAAGGGCTCTGTAGGTTTTGGTTCTGGCCTTCACGGTTGGGCCTTCACTTTGAAGCAGTTTTCTGAAATGTATGCTGAAAAATTCAAGATAGACGTTGTGAAACTGATGAACAGACTATGGGGTGAATCATTTTTCAATCCCAAAACGAAGAAGTGGAGTAAGCAAAAGGAGGCAGACAATAAACGTTCCTTCTGCATGTATGTTCTTGATCCCATTTACAAGGTAATATATTATTAAGAATTCGAATATATTTTTGTTTTTGTGTGGTTCTTACGTTAGATGTTCAAGAGGTAGAAATTCAGTTTATATTGCATCTAATAATTTATAATTAATATTTCACATGAATGAAAATATAAATTATAAATTTTTCCAGTATTCCAAAATATAGAATAAAAATAAAAGACTACAAGATTAAAAAAATTAATTGATTTTGTTACGCCTTATAACAACGCGCAACACTACAAGAAGTTTTATACAGTGAATAGGTATTCATATTGTAAAAAAAAAAAAAAAAAAAAATAAATGAATTCTGAGTTCAAACACTAATTAATGAAAATTGATACTTTTGATTTTGCATCTCAAGAACTATAGTAAATTTCATTCTCATTTTCCATAGCTCAAATTTAATTAATTGAACATTATGAAATTCAGATCTTGGACTGTTTCTGGTCATTGAACCATCTTGACTTGTGTAGCTTGTTACTGCAGGTTTGTTTTAAATGCGATAATATCGTAGAAATTAATTTGTTGACAGGTTTTCGACTGTATCATGAATTACAAGAAGGACGAAGCAGAGACACTTCTTCAAAAATTGGGGATCACTCTGAAGCCAGAAGACAAGGACAAGGATGGCAAAGCTCTTCTTAAGGTCAGTAGAATTTTGAGTATTTGCATTAGTATGTACTTCTCATTTCCGTGATGAACGTTCTAAAATATTTTCTGACACCTCTTCTGAAAAACCATGACAGAATTAATGAACTTGATCTGAGTGCCATATGCATAATGCTATCATGTGCATGGGTCTCAGGAAATACACGTTTATTCAGAGTTTCTTTTTGTATGGTATGTAGGTTGTCATGAGAACTTGGCTGCCTGCCGGAGAAGCTTTACTTCAGATGATTGCCATTCATTTACCATCTCCCGTAACAGCACAAAAATATCGTATGGAAATGCTGTACGAAGGACCTCACGACGATGAAGCAGCTATTGGTATTAAGGTAACCCAACCAACTTCCTTGTTTTATTATAGCTATACATTTAATAGAATATATTAAATACATTTAGCACTCTAAAACTCGCGTTACTTAATACTATTTTTAATCTTTGCATAAAATCTAGCTGACAACAGATAACGATACATTTTTTCGGATACTGTTCAAGGACTGTAGAAAGATAAAAGTCTTCTCTGTTATAAGTTTTATAATTAAAAAATTGAAAATTATTATTGAAAAACGATCATGTATTCGTGGGACTTGGCATGAGCTATGGAGAGTTAACTATCAAAAAATTATACTATGTATCAGTTAAAATAATTTCAATATTATATACTTAAAAAGTAGTCAAGCTTTAGTATATTGCCTAGTTTTCTTCAATGTAATTTATCTTATCCTATCAAGTATGTTTTTTATGATGAATGTTTTACACAGACCTGTTCTGAGATAATGTGAAAGATAAAAAGAACACGCAACTGACCATTTTTCTTAAATTAATAAAACATCTGTATATTGTTTTCTTTCGATTACAACATTTTTATATTGTTCTAGACTTGTGACCCCAATGGACCTTTGATGATGTACGTGTCGAAAATGGTACCGACATCTGACAAAGGTCGTTTCTATGCTTTCGGTCGTGTATTCTCAGGAAAGGTATGTACTGGAATGAAAGCACGTATCATGGGCCCGAATTTCCAACCTGGAAAGAAAGAAGATCTTTATGAAAAGGCAATTCAACGTACAATTTTGATGATGGGTCGTTACGTAGAGGCCATTGAGGATGTGCCTTCTGGTGAGATTTTAATTTTTTTTTTCTATTCATACATCACGTAACTGAAGTTTGTTCTCTTCCACGTGTACGTTATTATGATTTTTAATCTAATAAACTTATGCTTCATTGCGAACACAGGTAACATTTGTGGTCTTGTTGGCGTTGATCAGTTTTTAGTAAAGACTGGTACCATCACCACGTTTAAAGATGCTCACAACATGAAAGTTATGAAGTTCTCCGTGTCACCTGTCGTGCGTGTGGCCGTTGAACCTAAAAACCCGGCTGATTTGCCAAAACTCGTAGAAGGTATTTATAAAAATTAAATATACGTTAATTATTCTTATGTTAGCAAATACAATGATGAAAAATTCTTTTGAGCACTGGGTTATGAATAACCGTGATTACCGTTGACACACTGATCTTTCATATTAATTTTATTGAATGTTCATATAATCTGTGCATTAGACATAAACGTGAATATTTTATTATAAGGTTTGAAGCGTTTGGCCAAGTCCGATCCTATGGTACAGTGCATCATTGAAGAGTCTGGAGAACACATCATCGCAGGAGCTGGAGAATTGCATTTGGAAATTTGTCTTAAGGATCTCGAAGAAGATCACGCATGTATCCCCATCAAGAAATCGGACCCAGTTGTATCCTACAGAGAAACAGTTTCCGAGGAATCCAATCAGATGTGTCTATCTAAATCTCCGAACAAGCACAATCGTCTCTTTATGAAAGCTCAGCCTATGCCTGATGGTCTTGCTGAAGATATTGATAATGTTCGTATAAATTATGATTAACATTAAACTTTATAATTCTTGTATATTGAAACGCTGTAGCAATTTTAGTTTTATTATTTTTCTTTTCTTTAAAACAGGGAGAAGTCAGTGCCAGAGATGATTTCAAGTCCCGCGCTCGTTATTTGAGTGACAAGTACGACTATGATGTAACTGAGGCCCGAAAAATCTGGTGCTTTGGACCTGACGGAACTGGTCCCAACATTCTTGTCGACTGCACAAAAGGAGTACAATATCTTAATGAAATCAAAGATTCCGTTGTTGCTGGTTTTCAATGGGCTTCGAAAGAGGTGAATATTTCTATATGATAGCAGTTGTGTCATTTGATACTTACGATATGGAATCTTTAATTTTTATCTCAATTACGTTTAGGGTGTCCTTTCGGAAGAGAACTTGAGAGGTGTACGTTTCAATATTTACGACGTAACGCTACACGCTGACGCTATTCACAGAGGAGGTGGTCAAATAATCCCTACAACGAGACGTTGTCTGTATGCCTGTCTAATCACTGCTGCTCCACGAGTTATGGAGCCTGTCTATCTTTGCGAAATTCAGGTATTTATCTTTAATTGCGCAATATTATCTGCCTTCGAGAATTATGAGATCGGTTCCTACTATATAGGATTGTTACTTTTTTAAATCAATGGTAATATGTCTCTTAAGTGTGACTTTACCACGTAAGAAAATCCTGACGAATCTGTTTCGTGACTTACACTACTTAATCTATATCTTAATGTCCCATTTTCATTTACAGTGTCCCGAAGTCGCAGTCGGTGGTATTTACAGTGTACTCAATCAAAGACGTGGTCATGTTTTTGAAGCACAACAGGTTGCAGGAACTCCAATGTTTGTCGTTAGAGCAAATTTGCCTGTAAATGAATCCTTTGGATTTACTGCCGATTTACGTTCCAACACTGGAGGACAGGCCTTCCCGCAGTGTGTATTTGATCACTGGCAGATTCTTTCTGGGGATCCATTTGAACCCGGCACTCGCCCGTACCAAGTTGTTCAGGTAACACATTTTACTGTTATTTTAAAATGCGTTTGATAACTTTGAGTAGTGAGCAACAGTATGCCTGTCCACGTACATAACTGGTGGCTATGGCGATAAATGCATTGCTACTTTTAAATTCGTGGTAAATAGACAGTCTTTTAAGTTTCGGCTTTCCAGTTTGTCTGGTTAGCCAGAATAGGGGGACTAACAAGAATTTCAGTTTATTACGTGTCATTTTTTGTTGTTCCGTACGATTTAAAGTATTTATTTATCATACTGTAGTTCTTGTTCTCAATGCTGAGGTTACACAAAAGATACCGAGCTTACTGCTTATCAGTATTATTTATGAGATTATCTAGTGGTCGGGTGATATAGAGCAGGGAGACAAAAGATTTTTTTTCAATAAAAAAAATCTATTTGGAAGATCATTTCATTCCATGTTAAGGCAACAGTATGTCCTAATCCCATCCAGAGGATTTCATATTCTCTCATGATGTAGAAAATGGCAGTTACGATACAAATAAAAACTTATTAAAAACCATCAAAATGCTCAGCGTCAGCTATTCTGTTTGAGTGCAAAGATTATCAGCATGTCCAAAGTTAAAAATATTTGTAAAAATTCACGTGACATCGTGCAGTGACGCAATCAGAATTGTAATACAATATATATTAACTTCACATCTTAGAATAATTAGACAGTGCTGTTAAGAGTGCGTAGAACAATAGCATTTTCTTCAGAATTATATGTACAATAATGCAATATGGTTTTGTGTTATATTGTCAGAATAGCGTGAGCATTTCCTTTTGCTGGTAGTAAGAACTAGTTAAACCTCTGTAACCATTTACTTCCATTCTCGCAAATGCACGACAGAGAAAAAGAAATTGTACAATTTCTTACAGAACTGTAACGTGTTTGCAATTTAACACAATTTTTCTTATTGTCAAAATACTTATTTTTAGTACAGAAAAACTATCAAGGCAAAAAATATGTTATGCAATAGTCACATTAGCTTGAACACATTTATATAACATTGACAAAAGTTAAAATTATTACTACAATCTATTACAATTCTGCTATCAAACTCACATGGGCCAATGGTAGTTTCCTCTTGGAGCTACACTTTTATGATTAAAAATGAAGACGAGCTTATCTTTACCTACAAATTATTTTAGATGACCACTATACGGATAGAATAAATAATACTGATACGAATTTTCTAAATATAACAGTTAAATAATCATATTGAATATTATTGCATTAAGAATAACATTTTTGTATTTTATTTCCAGGACACCCGTAAAAGGAAGGGAATGAAAGAAGGTCTTCCCGACTTAGCTTCATATCTCGACAAATTGTAACCGTCATGGGTCTGGTTTTGGGCGTTATATTTAAATATCTATTTAAATATTGTACTTCAATTAATATCACTGGAGCAGTATAAACCTACCATCAGTCGTTTATCAACTCTGTTTTCCGCAAAGTCCCATGAACAATAAAGTATAAATATAAAACAAAAGTCGCAGTTGTATCCAACAAGATCATACAAATAGTATGAGAACATTTGTTTGCGTTAACTGACATATTATATTGCTAAATGGACTTTCAATTATTATAATTTTATAAAGGCAACATGTCGATGATACCTGTTTAAAGTTATGTCCTTAGGTCATTGGTATGGCTCCTAAAGTCTATTCGTTTAATAGAAATATAACTCGCAATTTTTTACAATTTTTCTAATTGTTTTTTTCTTTTAAATTTTTTTTATAGAATCGACAAATGAAACATTTGACATGATTATCTTAACGCCCACAGTCTTACAAAACATAATGTATTTACTTCGCTACATAGGTATATAAATGGAAAGGGGGGGAAGCACTCACACGATGAATTTAATGGGCATATAGACAAAGTTTAGTGTAAAATGAAAATAAACACAAGAAAAAAAATTGCTGCTATCTGAAATGATGAAAAACTCAAGTATTTTCGTTTTATTTACATATCTTAAGTGATCACTGTTACCCTGAAGACTAACTTGCATGAAAGAGAGAGAGATGATTGTATATCAGCACACAATCATAAAAATGGTAGGACCACAGCAATTACAACATAATTGAGCGAAGACGAGTATGGTCTCTTTATGTAAAGCAATTATCCTTGTTGGATGCACATTGAGGATCTTTGTTAACGCTCAGAATAAGTTCTTATAGATTACAACAATAGCCTGAGATCCATGCTGTAATTCGTGGAATTAAAAAAAATGATCGTTTTATCCAAGCATCTGGGCGAACGTAGTGACGCTGGTAATGAATGCCACTTCCGTCTAGTATCTGAATTAAATGCTTGACATATTAATTCCCCTTAAAACATGGTCCAAATCACCGAGGAGGGATTAGTAAGGAGAGGATCAGCCGTATACATATATCAGCCGGGCTGTACCAATATCTTTTCGGTGTCTGAGATAAAGCTGAATATCTGTAAAAAATCTGTGTTCATCTCTTTAAGTTTATGCAGTCAAATTTGGCGCGCCAAGCGATCGCAGTGACGACTGGGCGGTATATTTCAAAACCATTTAAGTATCCTCTAGTTCCTTTTACTAGTCCTTAAGGAATTTTAACCTAAAAAGATTAATTTCTTCTGCTGTATTTAGCCAAACTAAACAGTTTAGATTTTACAAGGGCTTCCTATGTGGTACGTTCGAAAATTTAATATCAGACTGCGAGCATGTATCTCTTACATTTATAAAATGTAGATACAATATATTTACAGTGAATTTGAAACTTTTTTTTTTCAGGGCGTCCCAATTATTGCACTAGTGATATTTTAGTTTGACTGATTGGTAGTTCCATAATTGATACCACAGAGGGGCCGATCCCCATCGTTTGAGGGTGACAGACGTGACAGAACAGTAAAAATGGCTGATAACAAGGAACCTCCTCCATTCTACGAAACTCCGAATGCTGATAAAAACGAAGATTTAGACGATGACGATGATATTTTTGCATCTGCTATTCAGGTATGACTTAATCTTTAAACTAATCGAAAATTTAGAATTATCGAGTTAACGAATTGCGGATAATTAATAAATGGAAATTTGCCGCACACGTACCAGATTCGTTTATGCTTGTTATCTGTTCGATTTGCGTTACAATCCCTTAATTACCAAACTATATGTCTAGTTTACTTCTGAATGAACAAACGATAACTTTAGAAAAAATACTGATATCCTCAGAAGTTTATTAAATATTACCTTTATTATGGAGGACGTATTTACGGTATAATCATTTTCCTGTATTTTATATAGTTTAATCCTTAAGTTCACAGTAGTACCTATCACTGTTATTAGGAGCCAAGTCAACTGGATGAGAACTCTTATAATGGTATATCAACAAAGCATGCAGAATTACCTAAATTGACACTGCATGATACAGCAGATGATTATTCTATTTCTTCGGTATCTAGTCCAGTTCCTGGACCCTTGAGTTCTCCTTTGGGTCCAATAGAAAGCGATATTGGAGATTTAGACGAAGTGCCTATTAACGATAATACTGATACATTGTTATCAAATGTCATGCAATCTCAATCATTAGAAGAGGTAAATAATTTTGAAAGGTCATTTTGAGTTCTATATTTTTCTTAGAAAATAATTCTTACAAATGTTTATATTTTAGGTATCGACTGATACATCTGATGTATACATTAAGATTACTATCACAGCAGCCCAAAAAGTTGGGGATGGTATGGGAGCATATGTCGCATATAGGGTGGAAACAAAAACAAATATGCCAATATTCCGAAAGAGAAGTTTCAGTGTTGTTAGACGATTCAGTGATTTTCTTGGACTACATGATAAATTAATTGAGAAGTATCTCAGAAATGGAAAGATTATACCTCCAGCACCAGAGAAAAGTGTTATTGGTATGATGAGTTTATCATAAATATATTATTAGGTGTATGATTTTTAGTAAATTTCTAATATATACTATAACTGGTACAATTCAAGGCATGACCAAAATAAAAATGTCTGGAGATAAAAATCAAGATCAAAGTTCAAGTTCAACAGAATTTATTGAAAGACGAAAAGCAGCTTTGGAGAGATATTTAAATAGAACTGCTGCGCATCCAGTCCTAAGGATTGATCCTGATTTCAGAGAATTTCTGGAAGCTGGTGCGTTTAATTTATATATATCAGAATATATCATATTGAGCCTAATAATTATTTTTTATATTCAGATATTGAATTGCCAAAAGCTACCAACACGTCTGCATTAAGCAGTGCTGGGGTAATGAGACTGTTTAATAAAGTTGGAGAAACAGTCAACAAAATTACGTACAAAATGGATGAAAATGACTCGGTAATGAACATTATTGTTTCTAAACTAAATAAACTATGCTGTTAGTAAGTATTGATTCAATAAAATGAGATCATTCTTTTTGCTCCCATTAGGACGGCAAGGTACGTTAGCCTAAATTGTTTACAAAAAAAAAAAAGAAAATTCGAATTGAAAAATCGCCAAATTCAATAATACTTAGTATTAATATTGTGTCTATAGTGATATCGACCCATCCCTATACTTTGTATTAAACCTATTCATACTCATTAACTGTAATATGTTTCTCCTCACATTGTGAAATATATCTTTATTTTCAGTGGTTCGAAGAAAAAACTGCTAAGATAGATTCTCTAGATACTCAGTTGCGCGCCTTACATGGTGCAGTGGATGCCTTAACGAATCAGAGAAGAGAATTGGCATTTTGTACAGGTGCTACTGCACGGTCCATCGCCGTTCTCGGTCATGGTGAACCAGGTGCTTCATTGGGTAGAGCTCTGGCTCAGCTCGCTGAAACTCTAGAGAAAGTTGAAATTGTTAGGAAAGCACAGAGTAACAGTGATTTCTATCAATTTGGTGAAATGCTGAGAGATTATGTGGCGTTGATTGGAGCCATAAAGGTATTTATATTTCAGTATATATTTAATTATTTTTAGAGCTGGGAATTGTTTATTTCAAAACTATTCCCTTCTTGAGAATATGTATATAACATTATATATATGTTAGTTCTAAACAAACTTTCACTTTATATGTATATAATAATTAAATTCAAGTATTATGATTCAGGCTAGTATTAGCTGTACAGTTATCACTTGCATATTTACATGAAAATGTAGTTTCGAATTTACAATGTTGGATTTCATGAAATTTTCTAATCGTAAACAAACTGTATAGTAATTGTGAAACGTTTCTAACAATAACATAAGATCACGATATTATGTTTCCGGATTATTTAGAACAAATTAGTCACCCAAAACTAACCCTACCATCAGAATCAATCTCGAATATACAAGCATATGTATTCTCAAATATGGAAAGTGCTATTTATAAAAATTATTTAGTCCATACAATTT
Organism: Trachelus tabidus; assembly: GCA_030142655.1. Classification (NCBI taxonomy): domain Eukaryota; kingdom Metazoa; phylum Arthropoda; class Insecta; order Hymenoptera; family Cephidae; genus Trachelus; species Trachelus tabidus. The sequence continues at coordinate 173,295 of JARQTI010000718.1, forward strand.
TCTTTGGTTTTCTGTAATTTTACATGATCATGCTTACAGGGATATATAATATTTGATGCGTAATATTTATATATATTTTCTGCCATTCATGAACAAATTATTATTATATAAATAACATTCAAGAAATCAAACAGCGAGAGCTTGTCTATAGTTATTTGTCATACAGGAAAATTGATTCCACATTAATCTTGATGAAAAGGTCGTTATCAATCAGAGTTGAGCTCTTGCTTAAATTCCCTCAAATATAAGGAAAATTAATTGTAAATATTGTTACATTCGTGCTTGCAGCACGGTTGTAGAAGAGTATAAACTATTGCTGGTTGGCCATAATGAAAGTATAATGAGAATCAACATTGTTTACTTGTGTGTCTGGTGCAAGAAACCAAACAAATTCTGTCCTTCTAAAATTGTCACTAGCTGTTTTTGTAGATATGATGACTAACAGAGAGTCCCTACGTTAAATAGTTTTTATATAAATAATTTTATGATTGTATTGCTTTAGAAAAATGTTTAATTTCTAAGTTATTTTAAGAATGTTTATGTAGGCGTGTGAATTCACAGTCATACTGAATTTACTTGAATGACGACATTAACTTTTTCACAATTTTTAATATTGTTACCATAATGGCATTTAAATTATAGGATGTATTTCACGAACGAGTGAAGGTATTCCAGAACTGGCAACATGCTCAAATGATGTTAAACAAAAAGCGAGAGCAGAAGGCAAGGTTAGAACAATCAGGCCGCAGTGATAAAACTACTCAAGCAGCGACAGATGTCATTGAGTGGACGTCTAAGGTTGAAAGAGGTCAGGAAGAGTTTGATAACATTTCTAAAATGATAAAAAAAGAAGTTGAGCGGTTTGAGCTAGTCAGGGTTGATGATTTTAAGAAACAATTTATTGAATATTTGGAAGCTATGTTGCAGCATCAGAATCAACTTATCAAACATTGGGAAAGTTTTTTGCCAGAAGCACGTGCAGTTGCATGAAAATTTGCCGCTCTGATAATAAAATATAAATATATATATACACATGTATGTATATACATATAGAGATACAGCATATTAATTAACATGTAACAACGCATATTATATTACACATAATGATAATAAAGTATCTTTTTCAAGCATTAGATGATAACTTATTTAACAAAATTAGTAACATTACAGTGTCATGGTTTAATTATAAGTATATATAATGGAAGTTATACAAATATCAAGAGACTCCACAGACTTCGAACGCAATTCACATACATAGTTTTAGCAAGACGCTAAACTGACTATATTTATTGAAATTAAGAAAGTTCCTTATAAAAAATATTCAAAATTCGATTTTGTTTAACAGAAAGTGATCACCTTAAGGGGAAAGAAAGTCAATGTTTGTATTGCAGTTTTCTATTCTTTTGTCTTTTGTAGATTGAAAATATTTGCGTAAGTAATTCAACTTTCGATAAGGAATCGTTGATAATTTTTTCATGGTCACAAATATTCTATCATGTTTATTGTTTTGCGGTATGATAACAAACTCCAAAGAACTCTATCTGCCTTGTTGGTGGGAAGCACGCAACTGACGGCATGAAGTTAGCTGGACCAAACATCGCGAATATTGTGATAAGAGCCCAGTCACACGCGGACTGTCGGCAAATGACACAACACGTTTACAGGAATCACGTTGTGTTATTAGCTGAGGGTTGCGTTTCAATGCGCATTTGATGAGCATACCTGAGCTCTTACTAGGCTTGCTGGATCAATGCTAAAATGTCGAACTTTGAGATTAGCTCAAATTGATATCATTAGGATTGATCTACCTAAAAATTGAATGATAAAAGATTAGTCCATGAAAAATCGATTTTCATGGAAATAAGCATGGTAAAAAAATCACTATAAAAGATCTTGTTATGGTACGTTATTTTCTTATAGGGGTACAATAATGGTTTTCCATACTGCTGCACACGCCATAGTACGTACATAAAACATTATTCCACGTGGTCACGTAAATATTGATGCAATATAAAATTAAAAAACTGCACAAATTTAAGGTATATTCCGTAATTGAATCACAAATGCGGTTATTAAAGTTCAGCCAACGGTATTATTGACTGATTTTTGTCAACGACCTAAACCAGTTGATGCAATTGGCTGAAATCAAAAAATGATATGCAAATTTCAATATGCACACATTTTGTGCATCACAGAATTTAATAAAAACTTTCTGAAGTCGTTTCACAACAGACCAGTTTTATGTTTGAAAATATTAAGGACCCCGTTTAGGCACCCACAAAAAAAACATCTGTTCTCATTCAGAATACCTTAACACCAATTGTTAGTTCATGTATATTCTAATGAAAATTTTCAAATAATTCACTGAAAAATTTTAGATTTATTCTTAGCTACATTTCATAATATTAACAGTGCATCATCTTAAAATCAAACATATGCAAACGTTACTCTAAAATATTGTACACTCAGAATCACGCTTTTTCTGTAAAAGTCCAATGCTTTATTTGAAATTATAAATACGACAGATGCTACTGATACGACGTGTCTGATAACGGAGCATTATATTATACGTATTCGCTATGTACTTCCGCACACAGATCACGAGCATATCGTTTAGCGTATGTGAAAAGAAAAGTTTTAGCGTAAAATCATTCACCAAAATTGGTGGTACTATTAGAATGCACGTGCACAATAATACACGACTAGATATTGGATTTGTGTATAAATGGCTACATGGGTGTGCATCCAAAATTTCGAACAAGACATTGATCCGATTGAATTACAATTAAATGCAGAGTTAAAAATTAAACAAGCAGACTATCGCTTTCGGGTTTATTATGAAACCCATGAAAATTGTAAAGATCATGATTTGAATTGTCAGTATAATTTAAAAAAATATAAATTATGCAGTCATTCAGAATATTATGTGCGTGGTATAAGGTAGACTTACGTACAGTGAAACCTCTTTATTAGTCCATGGCCATCAACCAATTTAGAAAATGTACCTCAGAAAAATAATAAAAAAAAAGAACCCCGTTAAATGAACGTTCTACTGAGAATTCCTAATCTTTATATATCTAAATACCAATTGGTAACGATTAATATAGACAACCTCCCTGTGACTTCGAATTTTTAGTAAAAAGTGGGCAGCGCCCGTGAAGTAAAAAGGAAGCTGATTTTGGACTAAAGCAGAGAGTGGACGATTAGAGCAGGGGCAAATAGAGAGGTTTTACTATACATTAATTTTTTTTGTGATATTTGTTTAATTAAATTTTTTAGTCTGGTAATAGCAAGAATATTATTATATAGTAATATTTTATCATAGCATATACTTTATAGTAAAAAGTCCAATATAAATTTTTTCACAAAGTGCCGGCTACTACCCTCGACCGCTTTTTCAGCTTAATTATCTAATATTGAAAAACTTGGGAACTTTCTATTATTTACATACAGGTTTGTTAACCCTGCTGAGTAATTGGTAGTGTTTTGAACTTTTGCAGTTAGGGGAAAAGTTGTAGTTGGCGGCACTTCGAATAAATTTATATCCGATTCTTTACGTTTAGAAAACGCTATACACGTATACATCTGGTGGATTCACTACAACTATTCTAAGACTGAAGATAACTGAACCCATACGATGATCACAATTGTGAGTCATATTCCTAATCACTCTCACTGTTACAGGAAACATTTTTACTCGAAACTTTATGTACACAATAATCCTATTTTTCACAAGATTTTAAAGAATGTTTGAAGAAGCTTCTACTGATGGCGCTAAGAGCTTCTCTTCGCTGGTGTTCCTCTGCAACAACGTTCGTGAACAGTAATTCGATCAGCAACGAATGATCTTCCACACCGTTTACAAGGAACAAGCTGGCTCAAATGGACTTGCCGGTTAGCTTCCGCTATTGCTGCTCGATTGGATGCTGCAATGTCTTTACCAGAATTAGCTGAAAATTAGAAATACAATGATGAGTAGACTGTTCATAGGCTTTTCTTAATTATCGATATGGTTGCGAGCCAATACACGCTTTGTAAACTTATGCTTTTTAAAGAAAAGATGGCTCTGGACCACTGGAAATATTTTAATAATTAAACTTGATATTGTGTAAGTTCCTCTTGCTGCATTTATAGGCACATGATAATTATACTGTCTCTACAGTCAATCCACGAGCAACGTATTGGATAGTAAGAAACTCAGACAGATATCTCTTAGAAAGTTTACTGATGACAACTTTATGTGCTTATATAAAATGCTCTGAAAGAACATTGAACATTGTTTTTTGTGAAAGGTCTGAATTAAGATTAACTTTTTGTGTCATATTTGAAATTTAGAAAAAAAGAACTATATTGAAAGATTTTTCTTATTATGGCGAATGCAAAAGATGCGACGAAACTAATCGTACGGAAAAGATACATAATTATAGGGTTATTTTAACAGGAAAAGAAATTTCTTAATACAACAGACCAATAAGCATTAACATTTAGCTATTGTTGTTTGAGGATTGATACTAATGATAATTATTAATATAATTATTATTACTTATGATAATTACTCACCAATGATACTAATGTCTGGCTTTTGTGGTACTTTTCTTCGATAGTTTGGTGGTAACTTTTCATTTTCCTGGTGCCACTTTTTCAAGCATTGTGGCTCGTGGATAACTATGCTTCTTGTTCCAAAATCCCGTCCGCATAAATAACACGTGATGGTTCTTTTTTGTGGTATCTGCTAGAAATTATAGATTATCGATATTTAATATTCAATTTGCTGAATCGTGAATTTATGATCATGAGTTCTTTTTAACATAATCGTAGACTTATAAGTCAATTAATGATGTATTGTAATTAAGTACCGTAGGTGTCAGAATATTTTCTGCAGCAACTGACGTCTGTTTGTCGGGAGTTGACGAGAACGCATCACCCATCGAGCGAGACGACTTTGCACATGTAAGTTTATGTGCCTTTAGGTCCTTACTTAGAAAACGGTGACCACACGATTGACAGAGTACCATTAGACTTCTATTATTAGTACCACTGGATATGGATTTTTCCATTATCTCTATATTGTCCATTTTGACATTTGTAGACGGCTGCAAAAGAATAAAATCTCATATACATAAAAAATAAATAATACTCAAAACTGAACAAACTGAGGCTGATTATTTAGTTCAAATTAGAAGCTGAAAAAGAAGAGTCAGTCAGAAATAATAATTCTGATTCGAAATGGAGGTTTAAAACAAGTCAAAAGTCAGCAGTGAACATTTTTTGACGTACGATTTAGAATTTGCAGTTATATTATTAAATTTTAGAAAACGTCAAACTTTTCTTCTAATATGATAAACGTAAATTCATATTTTATTTTATTCTAATCAATTATTAATACTTCACGCGCTAGGAAAGGTCTTCCCATTCACCCCACAGCATTTTAACTCAAAATCATGATATGCATTGTTAAAATACTGACTTTCTAACGCAGTAATAACTGACACACCACATACATATACATTATCCTTATATTCACGCAGTTAAAAATTGCGCCCGCGGGCGCATCTTTGCCACATTTCATTTACAGACCTTGCCTTTAACTGTGGCAAAATATCGATCCTGTAAATTAACCGACGCGTAGTCTTTGATTAACCTTTGACATATAGTCGGCGTCTATATACATCGGTCGATTTCTCTCATCGACCACCCGACTTCACACCGTGGAGCAACGATATTGCTAATAGTATTTTTTACAAAAATTTTACTTCTGTTTGTAAAAAGTGTACTACAGGTTAAAGAAAATTATAATACGAACTTCTGTGCTCGAAGTTCAGAGTTCATTTATCGGGCAGTTTCAAAAGAAATTATTAAAAAATTCAGATAGAAGCTTTAAGATCTTATTTTTCGAATGATACAAATTTTAGCTTACACTTTTTTTTTACTTATTCGTCACAAACATTTATGCAATCAAAGTCGAGTCTCTGGTCGTTCAGATAAAGGTTGAACTGATAATTTTAACTATGAATGCTAGGATCTTTCAAGTGTGTATAAGTGAGATTGGTCGCTGGGGAAATAAAAAGATACAATTTTTTAAAAATTAAAGCTGTTCCAGGTTTAAGGGTGATTCTGTTTCAGACTTCGTATGTGTACGTGCTTACACATTGAACTTGATTTCTGGAATCTTTACTACAAATATGTTACAGAATATTTATCTTTTACCTTAGGCAAGGCTTTGCAGCATCTTTCATGAACAGGCAGACGATCAGGCAGAAACGTTCTTCCACATTTTGGACACGGTACGAGTTGAGCCTATTAAAAAAAGAAAATACGTTACTTTTCATATTCTTACCAAATCTTAGATAATATTTACGTCGTATGATTTTACATAATAATACAGCTTCATAATTGTAAGTATATGTATATGCAGTAATAATAACTGTAAGAAATGGAAATTAGGGTCGGTTCTGTGATGAAACATTTTCAAATCATTTAGACCATCATACGTAATACAATTTTTTTACAAAGTATATATATTATGTATCAATTTTTAAATTTAACATTTACTCTTCAGTTTCATTGCAAGTGATTAAAGAAAAATGTAATGATCATAAATGAGAAAAATAAAGGAGACCTTTAGTTCCACTTTTTTATTCTCAAGTTGGCAATCCTCTTAGTTATAGACTTATATAAGAATTCATGTTAGACTTCACAGTGTTTATTTTATCAAATTTAATATTTTGCAAATTTTTACTCAAAATTGGGTCTGATTTGTGACACTGTTCATTGCAAAGTTATATTGGATTAAAAATGGTAGAAAAAAGACAATTTTACTCCACAAAAATATGTAACTGCCTAAGCTTAAAAGAAATGATTAAACATGCTATCCGATTTATATACTTGAAAAGGCTGTAATTTTTCTCATTCAATAATTTGAAATTTGACGATCAAAGTTTTTAATTAAAAATAAGCGGAATCAATATGGTGGTTTTAAATGATTCATCTATTATGGTACAACCCACAGTACAAAAATCGCAAGAACGTTCCTTGGACGTCCTATGGACATGCAAACGTCTTGTAAACGTTCCGTGAAAATTATTGTACTTTCCAAAGCCTTCTTTATGAAAAAAAAATATTTTCATTTTCTTCTTTTGAGCAAGTACTTTTTCATATATGTATACAACATACTTGACTATGTTTCCAAGCAGCTGCATTCCACTCAGAATCATCTGGAGACACATTTGGTCTTTGTGGTTTCGGACGTCTCTGCATCGGTGGTAACGCATTGTTCTCTCGTTCCCATTTCTATAATCAAATGTAGTAATCAATAAAAAAAACATTCGAATATCAAAATTACACTATATCTTTAACCCGCATACGGTAGAATGATTTTATTCATCATTTGAAAAACATTGAGTGCGATGTCTCGCAGATACACCACTAGTTCTACTCAGCTCAATTATAATTGAAATTCATTTTTAATTGAAAATTGCTTAATATCCAATCTCCATTACCTTACTTATTATTATTTGGGGAATACATGGGGAACCCTCATGTATGTATAATTTATGCTATAAACTCCGTCAAGACGAAGGTGATCTTCTAGCTCGGTCTTATACATTTTAATGAGACTGCACACTAAACTCAAAGTGAAGTGACATTGACCTACAGTTCTCTAATCTTTCAGAAACAAAATATCAGTGAGTTAACCATGCTCTTATAACTCTCATTAAGAGTCACGATATTTGAATTCGATTAGCATAACCCAATTGTATATTAAAAATATTTCATTACTTTTATTCAGCTTATCAGCTGTAGTTGATTTCCGTCGGTAATTTGTTACAGAATGACATTTACTATGCTATTTATAAAGAACTGAAGACATAGTTGGTCCACGAGTTTGATGTTTTTTTTCACTTATGGGGAACAACGAAGTTTCTAGCAACACACTACGATAAATATTTCACTGCGTAAATTATTTTTGCAAAATATGCATATGAATGGTTTTGTACTAAAGACATATTATTTTTTTATCTTAGCATACATTTACGTTATTGCATGGAAAACCACGCGCAATTTGCTAAGTATTGACCGACTGTAGGAGCTATAAATATAAACTAAATCCTCATAGAACTCACCTCCATGCATTTTGGCTCGTGGATAGGAAAGCTGGCAGTACCAAATTCACGACTGCAAATATAACAAGTGACGGTCCTTGGTCTTCTTTTAGAGGCGGACATTTGAATTGAGTTTTGCTCTTCTGCCACAGACACAATATCACCTGGAGCAGTTAAAACTCCAACACTCGTTGATTGCTGATTCTGTATGCGGCTTGTGATACTTTTATTTCGTTCGCTTCGAAAATTTAATGGCACAGGTTTCTGAATCGTTTTGGGTATTGCAATTCTCGATTTCGAATGTGAAAAGTTATCCCGGATTTTTGTCACAGTTCCTTTTGGGTGACTATGAAAGCGTTCTGGCAAATCAGCTCGACCACAAGTTTTGCAAGGTTCTAGAATCCCTTTGGAGGGTCCTGCAAATATATCAACGTCCGAACCAATCAATGTCGGTTTCCAGACGTTTTTCTTCCTCGCAACCGACAGAGAAGATATTTTTCCAAGCACGGCTCCGTTCTTGTTATTATTGCTGTCGAATTGCTGTTCTTCCCGTAGAAATCGCTTTGAAACTCTTCTCCCCAAATATAGTGGCTCCTGTTTATTCGCGTTAGCGCTGTCGACTGGCTGAGTTAAAATTTTAACATGGGACAATTCCGAATCCGTAAGTCCCTCGAAGCTCTGACGTTTTTCTCGTACCAATGAGGAAACGTTAGAGTTAGAGTTTTTTGTCACACCCACGGATTCTTGTCCAAGAGGCACACTCTGTCTACGGACTCCAGTCAACTTCCCACACAATGGATTTGCACTTTGTCGAATTCGCGTTTTGTTGTTTGATAACAGTTCTTTGCTTAACATCGACATGTCGAGCTTGTCAACTAAATTTGGATTAAGGACACTGGGCTTCTCGAGATTCGCTGTTTTTGGTCTTCTCAATGTCTTTTCCACGGAGCGACTTTTCTTAATTTTCGGAGGCCATGTATCAGTTTTATTCGAAGATTTCAATTTTCTTTCTTGCATCTGGTGCTTTCTCTCTGTTTAACATAAAGTGATATATTTATAACATACATTGTTAATTTTTTTTTATTATACACAGATATGCCTATGCCACCGTGAAATTATTTTTACTTAATATTTAATCAACTTTATTGAATACATTTAATAAAAAATAATATTACTAATAAAAAATTCGTAAAATATATACCGTTAATATACTACTTTAGTTAATAGTAATAAAAGAGTAAAATATAGTTGCAGAAAATCGTTAAGAGGAATGATAAAATGAACTGATGATTTATAGTAGGCGAATAAAAAAACTTCTTAAAACAATTATTTTTTATCATGACATTATTGTTTCTTATATATTTAATTGTTTCGTTGTAGATTCCCATTAACAAGATATGGATATTTTTTTTAATGTTTAGATTTTACATGAAAATCTTATCTTTCGCCATTGTTCATGATGATATGCCTATACTCTAACGTCTCCTCATATTTTAAACGATGATATAATGAAATCTGTCATTGCCATAGTCATTACATGTGTCTTGGCAATGATGTCACTATTATTTCTTTCCATAATCCCGCGGTGACGTCACCAGGTAAATGTATGCAAAATATATACATATCTGTAAATTAGTAATACAGTTAAGCGTTCATTATAAAGATTGACTAAGTATTGGCTAGTATTTTTATTCGTTCTGGCATTATTGAATGCGTTCTATTTATTTCTTCATTTTATACTGAATAATAGAATATTGCACTGAGAAACTATTTTTTTTAATGTTGACCAATGTTTATTAACCTGATTATTAACTATATTACGTTTTACTTGCTGTCTAACAAACGCATGAGAGCGGGCTAGTGATGGGTACTTACTGTTCCACTGCATCTACCAACGAACCAGTAACAATTGAGTGTTTGTTGGGTGTCTATGTTTAACTTGCTTTTTTAATTTTTTTTCATTTGTGATGGTTATACTGATACGAATAATGGTTTTTAATATTTCGAAAGAATACCTATAATATAAATTTTAGACAAATTTAAGGGCCTGCGTCAGGGTAGATGGGTGAAAAAGTAGGTCTACTTTGCAATTTTTTTCTCGGCAATTATGCATTCTATTATAATCATTTATGGTGCGCTGGAAAGACATTTTCTTGAGGGCTTGTTGATGTTCTCAATTTTTTTTTAAATAAAAAGTGGTTAATGGTCGACGTTCAAATTGAAATAGCCGCTATTTAAAGAAAAAAAATTAAAATTTGTCTCTAGTCAATAGGAGCGTAATATATTACCTATTAAGAAAAACTCATTGTTTTTTTTTTTCAGATAAACTGACAACGTTAAATCAGGGACACCGTGGAGGCCTTCTCTAAAAACATAATTTACGCGAGTTTCAATAAACATTGTATAACAATAATAAAATTTCGTGAATAAAATTACGAAATGTACCTCAATAAACCCTCTTTCCAACGTATCATTTGTGATTATAATAGAGCGCAGAGTTGGCGAGATAAAAAAAATCGCAAAGTAGGCTTATTTTTCCACTCATTTACTTTGGCGTAGGGCCTGAATTTTTCATCGAAGTACAGAACTATATCAGGAATTTAAGAACTGTATAAATAACTTAATGATAAATGGTTGCAGGAGGCTGTTGGATTGGTCCATGTATTAATTAAATATAAAAAAAGTGATATTAAAATTGTCTAAAACATCGGAATAAAATGCGGAAATGGAAATAATCTGTTATTGGTTTTGATGTTGAAAGCCTTATATCTGTATATGGATGCATGATCTGGCTAAGCACAGATAAAACTTTCACTACCTTTACAGTACTACATAAACAAAGCTATCCCGTATTTTTATAGTCATATAGCACTATTCTGTATACATATAGTTCAAAAAATTTGATCAACTAATACATACGGTTGCATTACTATTTAGGAGACCTGACGATTAGTGCACCATGCACCGGGGAAAAAATTATAAATGATCTTTTTTTCCCTGGTACCGTTTGAACTATTATTTGTGCAGTGTAAGTTTCCGTTGAATGTAGATAAAACCTGGTTGAGTTGCCACAGATGACGCTGCTATCCATCGCGATGGAAGCGCACTGATTGCTCTCTACCTTTTTAATCTTGGCTACTCGTGGCTCTCCTGTCCGCTTACTAGCCTGTCTGCGTTTGACGTATTTTTATGAGTCACTTGTAATCCATGGGATCTCAAGAGAAGTCTTGGTTTCCCTTTAAATAAAACTTATAATAATAGATAAGAAAACTTTAAATTGGATCGTCGCTTGCACTTCCTTCAAGCCAAATAACCTTATGGCATAAATTCGTATCTTCTTATCGAAGTTTTATGCTGTTTTAGAGGTTTAGTGAAATTAAGGAACTTATTTGAAATAGTAGACAGGTATATAAAATAAATGTCAACTGTTATTTAGTTCTATCGTTATTATATATAATTATAAAAATCAATCATTACTATTGCATATTCGTTGTAAGTATATATTATTGATTAGATTAGAAGGATACAGTCCACAAGTACGAATGAAAGAGATATTGCTTACCATTGAAACGGACATTGACACTTTCCAGGTTTGATAAATCGTCTCTGATGATGAGAAACGTTTTTTCGGAAACAAATTCCGAAGAACCCATCTTCCACTTCATATTGTGTGAATTATGGATCGAGCTGCCACTGATAACTTTTCAGCAATTCCGTAAGCTACTAAAACGATTCAACACATATTCTTCTAAACTTCTTTGACTTATTACCGTAGTTGTAACGTTTCCATAGGTCCATAGACATTTAAGAATATTATTGGAATATAAAGCTTTAGTGTTGTAGAACCTCTAAAACCTTTTAGGTACATCTGTCACATAAGTTCTAAAAGAATGCACCTAAACTAGTCTGAAAAATGTTTACACAACTTTCTTTAAGATTGCTGTTTAGACACTTCCAGGGAAAAAAATTAGATCTTATATTATGTCCAGTCAGGCCTGATTAGATCTACTTAGAGCTGATATCTTATTCGGACAGGTCTGTTCAGATTTGAACAGGCCGGATCTCGTCTGGCTTGAAAATTTGTTCGTATTTGACAGCAGATCGGCTCACTCTCATTATAGCTGATTGGGACACAATTCATATCTAATCAGATCAAATTAGATCTGGGCAGATCTAATTTTTTTCCCGGGGTTCTAACACTAAAAATATAACATGCGCGCACTGAGCCATGAAGTCGGAACTGAGGAATTCTTACAGATCGTTAGTCATTTGTTTCCAGTAAATTCATCGGAATTTTTGCATTTGACAAGAAAAATAGTTTAGCATTTACGTTAACGGGACCATCAACTCAAATGGTTGACATCCATGTTTCATTACTCAAATTTTGTGTGAATTCAACACAAGCTACTTAGTAAAAGATATTTTGGAATGTTTTACGAAACATATATGTATATTATATCTGGGCATTAAGTTTAAATATATACATATAGGGTATCATAGTTTCAATATTTTTCCAAATATCATAATAAAACTAGCGTAGTGTCTGATGTTGTCACTGCGCTTGCGCGTATACGTATAGAATTACTGAACGATTGCCCTGTCCGAAATTTTGTTACAAGAATTAAGTTAGGGTTGGGCATGAATTAGATGACACACGCGTAGGGGATGTACGTGCCTGAACGCCCCCATGTGTGTTAGATTGATACGTACCGTATCCTGGGCAAAATTTGTTGTAATCTACATATCTAATTTTGTTAAACAACTAAACTCTGATATTGAAACAAAATTAGGATCAGTCCATGTATGCCAGTCAAACACCAAAACAAATGAACTTCAATAAAAAAGAATGAAATGAATGCTAAAGAATTTTTCTGCAGAATTTAACATTAAAAATAGTTAAAAAATGAATATAAATAACTCCTGTACACTGGAGTGACAACTAACAATCTTTTAATCCACGTGAAGTTAATCACGCACTTTCAAAAATTAATAACTGAAACCTATTTTTGAAAATTGGCCTGTATTCCGTTATGTTTATGCTAATTGTGAGATCCGTAATTTTATTAGTTTTTAACAAAAATTAAATTAAATAAACAAATTTTAAAAAATAACTATGCGGGGTTATGTACTTTCCGCAGTAATTTCGTTTTAAGCGTCTTTCGTAACACGGCATTCTCAATCTATTGATGTCGAAAAAAGTAATGTGAGTTTTATGACACTTAAATAAAATAATTGATTTTCAACTAGTTGCACTTGTAGGCCTTCAGCTCGTTTTAGGTCATAACACTGTAATTGCACTGATGGTAAAAAAAAGTAATTCAAATGTGTTTTTCAACACGTCACGTTGGCACCACAATGAAAAAAGTAACTAGGTCTTACGATTTATCAATTCTTGCATTGGAACATACTAATAAAATTGAATACACGTAAAACATAATACGAAAGAGAATTTTTGTTCACTATATATGAATTCTCACACTAAAGTAGTATTCTTCGTGCAATCCTTAGCAATCTTTAAAATAAACAGTCAATTAGTCAGAAATCTAAATTCAATCAATACAGTAAACTCTAACGCATTATTTATTATTATTTCATGGACTTTATTTGGTTTTAGCAGAGAAATCAGATGAACGAACTAGCTTGACTTTACATAATGGTTCTGAATAATGATTGGCCTTTATGTTAATTATTATCACTCTCGACACATCTGTCTTTATTTATTATGTTGGCACCTGTTCTTAGAACAACACGTTTGAAAAAGTGCCTTCTTTTCTTTGATCAATTTTCTGATATTTACATTGGCATGTCCCATTAAATATTCCTCCTACCCCTACTGTGCTTCACATGAAAATGAGTAGAAAGCACAAAATAAATGATGTTAATCATGACCCGAAACACGAGCAGAATACAATATTTTTTTTGAACAGCACAATTTACTCTTTCATTACTTTCCGCGTCACTCCGCAGCTATATCGTCCTTGACTTCTTATGACAATTTCAATATAAATGTCATGCTTAGTTATTAACCTTTAACAGTCATTTACCTTAATGCAGATGTAAAGAAGAGTTACATATATCTATCTGCAATTTATACCAAGAAAATTTTTATTTTTATTCCTTGTGCAATAAAACGCGTTAATTTTATTACTTGAAGGTTGATATCCAGCTGATGCATATTCACGTACCTATACAACACAATGTCTAAAAGTCGTTTTTGCGGCGTCTAATGACACGGAAGTTGTCCTTAAGACATCTTAAACATGACTTTTGGATATGCTAGACATCAACAATCAAGTAGTAAATAATAAAAATATAAAAATCAAAGAATAAGAACTTAAAAAAATGTATTTGACATTTATACTTTTTGAATATGAGAGCGAATATCGCAAGAAGAATAAAAATTGTATTTAACGATTTGATTTAATTGAAGAACCTTCCCTGACTTTTAATGTCCATTTTATATTTAATATTTTTCACACTTTCCGTCAAAGCATTAAGAACTGTTGATACTCGTTAAATAATACTGATTATTCTTTTCCATTTAATATGTGTGTACACTGATTTTTAATAAAATTAAATACATTAATGAATATTTATACGAATTTCAATACGAAAGTAAAAGGAATTTATTTTCGACTCTTCGCTGGTAGCTAACAGGAAATACTGAGTTTACTTTTACCTTGCCATTGGAATAGTTCGACCAGTACCCTATTTGTACGTCTAGAAATGTAGGTGGTGGAGGAAATCGATCCAACAGCGACCATTAACAACCACCTGCGTAGTGTATGTTCTTGACCATATGCGTGTACCAAATGCGTCACAACCTTAATAAGTGGTAAATATGTAGTGAGCTTTTATGTAAATATATATTTGAAAAGTGAAAACGAATATTTTGATACCATATAATAGCTTATTTCTAGACTAATAATAATCGATATTAATAGGGTGTCAAGGTAAATCTAATATATCTGGAAAGGTAACAAAAGCAAATATTTCTAAATCAAAAAGCATATGTTGGACGCGGCAGCAATAATAAATTATCAAATATTTTGTATAAGAATACAATTTTTGTTTTAACGCTTTAAATTTGTCATAAAAATACACCTTCTTCATTTTTCATGCTTTATCAGGGTAGAGTTAATAAAAATTGATAAGTATTATAGCTATAGAAAGTTTCATAGTGTATTTGAATATTTATTAATCCGAAAGTAATATTACCATGTTAATAATTCAAATATATGGCGGCGGTTGCGGTTGCGTAAACTTGGAACCTCATTATTTAACAATTTTCCTGCACCGTGTATAAAGTGTAGCCCTGTGCGAGTGCAACTCTGGATCATATCACATTTAATGGCTATAGAAAAATTTGTTAATCGAAAACACTATTGAGTGACGCAAAGATACATATGAGAAGTATCCTAACTATACATGGTACTTAATAATAAATTAAAGAAATTAAATAAAATGCAAAATAATCCCTGATCCTTTATCGCAATTACCCAACTAAATTCCTATCTTCAGCGTAGCTGAGCATTAACTAATAACCTGGTTAGGCACTGGCAAGGTAAAATCGTATTGTGAAAACCCTGTTAATGCCTGTAATGGATCTATATTTTATCTGAGCTGGCCCAATATTTTTTTTACATTGATCCACGTAGGAAGATGAGTAGCATCTTCGATTCCTCGTTGGTTATTGACAGGTAGATGTTTTTATCAGTGGCAATTCCGAACCTGGCAGGGAACTCGAGCAGTCGATAAGGCATTTCCTACCCAACATCAATAGGATCCTCAAAGGTAGCTAGACTCCGAGCTGGATTGCAGCAGTCATCTTTTCTCAGTTATTTAAGGATCCATATAGACGTGGAAGACCAAAAAATACATTTATTTCTAGAGGTCTTCTTTTTTTGGATCAGTTTTGACTACGGCCGGTACAAGCGGCCACAGGAATTATGTCTCCACCGAAGTCGATGGACAGTTGAACTACGGTGAATGTATGCATATAGTTTACTCTGTCTCCTATGGAGATAATCTGCGGATATCAGCAGTAGACCTAGAGGAATTATCCCTCTAACGTGAAAGTTGTACTCAGACGTATTACGGATACTAGAGTGGGGATATTTTACGAATTCGTTTTTGTTTGTTGTCAGTTAATTTATATACTCATGCTATTGTTATCCGCGGTTTACTGCAGGGTAGGACGCCATTTTAATAAACTTAACTTTAAATGTTTTCAAACTTCAATAAAAAGTTTAATATTAATAGAATTTATTAATGGTTTTGCCAAAAAAAGTTTCTCAAAAAAGTGTCACTTCTTGGTCCTATAAGTGTAGGGTTAATCCACCAGTAAATTCAGAAACAGAAACACTGAATAATGAACCAAAAATAAAAGATAAAGCCGAGCTGTGAAATTATACGATAACAAGAAATATTATGGTACATCAATATACTTCATGCGTGAATGTTTATCATTGTACTCTTATTAGTCTGTTACAATATATATGTTTGTTAAAATATATAATATTCTTGTAATATTTAACTCTCCAATAAACACGTGCAATCTAATAAATCTGGTTGCTGTGCATTTCTTATGCGTTAAAAAATATTGCACCCACTGTAGAGTTAAACTCAGCTCTTATTATTTCAACTCAAGCCTCCGCAGCTTTTCCTAATTATCCATATCCTGTACGCAATCAACGCATAGAGAAATAAGGTATGATTTAAGATTTTAGAAGACCTAGAACACACCAGAATCGCAATTCCCTAGCTGCTAAGGAGCTTCGATCAAAAAAGTCAAGACTTACTATAACCTACTATAAACTTTAATCTCGAATATCTATAGAATTATATATACAATTGGATACTTAAATTATTTAATCCAATGGCTATTAGTGGTCCCCGTAGTACGAAATAATCACAAATAGTATGACATTTTTTTATTTTTAACTGATCCTGAACTTGTGAAATATCTTCTACATACCCTGAGAACATTACGGATGTCTTCTTGGTTAATTATTATATTGCTAAATATTTTACGTTCATTCCATATATTCTTAGAACATTTTTGTAAAGTCTGAGAATATTGTAAATGCAAATTCTACCTACAGAAATACATTAAAAACTTTGTAATGTAGTCAAACATTAACACGTGTGTCGCGCTATCAAATACAAAGTCTAAGAATCACGTAAAAATATGAACGATTATTAATGTTATTTATTCCTTCTCTAAATAATATCAGTAAGACAACCGCTTTATCTCCATATTAATAATTAAAATTTTCATAAATAGAATTATGAAATAAATCATTTACACGCAAACTGGCACTATGAGGCGTCGCGAGAAACTACTTTGAGTAATAAAAGTACATAATTTGTAACAGAATACTATAACTATATGTTGGAAAATTATAAATAACACAAGCTTGGTGAGTTTAGTGATGAGGAAGAAGTAGGACTATAAGAGAGTAGAAACGACACGCGGCAATGAGGATAATATAATGCGTCTTTTGGGTTTATTTCATTTTGCAGGATTGGCGTGACAGAACTGGGCATAAACAAGTGCCTAGTTCAGTCGAGTAGTGTTTTTTTACGTTTCTATATATCAGTGAACGTGTATCTGTTTGCTAGTTCAAGAATTGTAATATTGTGTGTAGGCATATGTGCATTTATGTATATCGTTGTTCCATATGCTCCAACACTTTACACGTAATATAAAATACAAATTGTTTTAAATCTATTATGAATGTTACTAGAGTATGAACACAATAAAGCAGAAATATTCAAAATAATAATTTAATACTTTTTAATTTTCTGCATTATTCTGTTTTTCTTTGATATACGGTATGTATATAAGAAATATATAAATAACGTATAACGATATACGTTATTAAAATCCCGGAAACGAAATTTATCTAATAAAGTATATGAATAGAAAATTGTATATAATTCACCGACGATATCGATATCTTTTAAAGTGAAACCATAGTTGAAATATATTATTATGAAATTGACACCTGAAGCCTCGCTTATATGAATACTCCCACTCTCTGTTGACGATCTTGAATGCAATGTCCTCATAAGGTGGTCCGGCGTGGAAGCGAAGAATAGCAAAATCTTTGTTATCCGCACAAGGCGTCTGTAAAACAGAAATTACAGCAATTTTATTTTTAACGTCATAATAGCAAATGTATGTATTTGCTTTTTTATTTCGTGGTTTCGGCACGTTTCTAACTTTTTATTGCGTGTTTAAGCTAATTTTGATTAATAAGATTGGACATTGAAGAATGCATAACCGGAATTATTCAAACTTTTGTTCTCAGTTTTCTCCCTGCAATTTTTAGTTAGCAGGCTATTCTAAATAGCGTTATATTTTGCATGTAAAGTAACAATTAATGTGTTCAGGGTTAAAAGTGAGTAAAATATATGATACGTATACTCATATTTTACTAATGTTTAGATATACAATAGACGGCATTTTAATTAATTTTTTTTTCTTTTTCTTTTAACTCCAATGGAAATATTGAATAGTTCATGAATAATATATATGAATAGTACTCTTGCATATTAATCTTGGAAATGGTTTAAATCCTCAATGTGGTACTATAAAAAGAAATATATTGTTCCTCTTAGAAACAATAAGAGAGGTCCAAAGCAAGCGCAGAATTTACCCTCTCGAATGTACTCCAGAGTAATCGAATGAAAATAAGCACATGAAGTTTATTTATTATAACCAAAAGATAAGAAATATCTTACCAAAAAATACTCCGGCGTAGTATTCTTATTAATCAGATCTGGATAAAATATGTTGAATTTGTAGCCCTGCACAATTTTTGGTGGTGGATTGTCCATGTCGTAATGAGTTTGATTGTATTTATTCCATTCAAAACCCGTATGAACACGATTGAAATATCTTGGTTTTCGAGGTCTGTATTTGTCCGACCACAGATAGATTTGTGCTTCTAAGGATGACTCGACGCTAAATTGTGCTTCATCGGAGCCCATATTTTTACGAGCTTCTCTGTGCATTGCTTGTTCTTCGACTGTCATGACATTTTGTACTTTACAACCAGTATTAAGTACTAGACTGCGTGCATATTCCAGACGTTGATTGTCATCTTCTTCTAAAGCAACAATAGTGCCGGGCTCCAACTGGGATGGCACCATGTATGTTGGTGAATAACCACCGGTTTCGTATTCACAAAAGGATTCAGATAACAGATCGTTCGTCATATTCGAATACTCTTGTTCCTCCCTGGAAACGAATAGAAAAATCAATGATAAAATAAGGTACTCCAAGCTTAGTTAAGTATTAATCGTATACTAAAAGTAATTTGACATAAAAAGACTGAAAACTCAGGCTTAAACACCTGATTAGTCAAATTCTTCTAATCGAACATGGTTATCCAAGAGATATTAAAGTTCCTAAGGAATATTAAAATTCTAACATATTGAATTATGGATCTATGTCAAAATTAAAGAAAACTTGACAATAATTGTTTTGCGTTTGTTTTACACATTAAAAAAAATATATTCCATTCACATTCCGCATTCAATGAGACAGTCCGTTTGAATTATATATCTAGCTAACTCAACTAATTTCTTATGCAAGTCAATTAATTAGACAGAGATTTTATAATGCTAATGCAAATAAAGGAGAATAATGTTTCTAAACCTTTCTTCACTTGTGGTGAAGAAAGTATTCACCCCACTTTCTGTGAATATAGAATTGGTAAATGATAGCTTTAATAGTGATCAATGTAATTGTAAAAACCTATAATATATTTAGAAAAATACATACTCTGATTGACTATCATCGCTTTTCCCAATTTTACTACTTGTAGAAGGCTCGTCATGTTTGGCAGAATGCTCGCTAGGTGCTTGCGAACCTTCCGCTTCACTTTCTGTTTTAGCAACACCTTGTTCGGCAATTAAGACTTCCAATTTTTTTCGTAAATTCTCTTGATGTCGGTCCCTTAATCTAGCTCTTGCCATGTGAGCTAAAAAAATATATTCTCGTATAAAAAAAGTGTTTTATTACATATTATTATTTTATGGATACTAATTCACAATGCTACGCACCTTTCAATTGAGACAACAGACTTTCCCAATATCCAATATCTACACCTTCTGGTTTTCCAGTAATTTTTGACTCAATCTGTTGCTGCAAAGCTTTCAACTGTGCAGCAGTCTTTCCTTTGAAAATAGCTGTAACATCTTTAGCTACAGATTCATGAATCCCTTCTCTGCGTCCGATGGCTGAAAAAAGATTAGTTAGAGTATTTTATTAATTTTCTATATAAATATGTAACTTAATAAGTATATACAAAATTGTATTGAATCGTATTCAATTAAAGATTAAAAGATCTCGCATCAAAATTGTTTGTTTATTATTGCTTATAATAGAATATATCGTTGCCAATTATTATTATTTGACATGATTACCTAAAGTGTGTATGTTTCTGTATAAAAACGTACTTATAAATATTTACGAAAATCTAAACTCTGAAAACTTGTTTAGACGCTCGATTGACACATATCCTCCTTGTGCCATAATTTATATTTTATGCAATACTGTAGACAAAATGTACAAATACAAGCTACACTTTTATACAATTAATAAACTTAGTCATAAGATATAAGTTGCAATTCACTGTTTTTATAACCCTTTGAATTCTTATGCATTTTGTAAATTGAATTATGGAAACAAAGCAATATTTAATTCACATGTGTGGGACATTTTAAATATAATATCTTTTAAGCCAATATTTCACTGAAATATATACCTTCGATAATATAGTTGTGATAAAAAGTACTTACCCACTTCATACTCCGATCGTTCTAATTTTCGTAACTTATGTAGTTCGTCTTCAACAATGACTGTTATATCGTTCCAGTAATCCAAGTTTTTCCCTCTCTCCAATTCTTTATACACTTTTATATCTTCAATGAGGTCTTCTAAATCTTTCACATGTAATCCTCTAAGATACGTATAAGGTTCATGCATTTCGACAGCATCAACTTCTTCTTCTGCACTAATGTATTTTGCCAAAAGATCAATTGGCTTTGCTCGACCGTCTTGGATTCTAATACGTGATCTCAATCTGGCTTGTTCCAAATGAAACTGATCTTCCTGCCTTGCCCACTGTTCCAATTGTGCAGCTTCCTTTCCTCTTTGTAACATAGTCATTTCTTCCTCTCTTTGCTGTCTTTCCAATTCCCTTTCTTGCCGTCTTTTTTTCACTTTTTCCAACTCTCGTCTATTTTCCTCTTGTTTATATCTATTTCTAGTTTCAAGTTCTTCTCTGCTCACACCAAGAAGACCCTCTTTCTCAAGCTTTTTAGACCAAACAAAAGTCGATAATAAGTTTCCATCCCCAAATGGATTATCTGTATTTGTATAATGCAAATAATCATTATCCCATCCCATTCTTTCTTTACGTTTTCGCTCTTTGGCTTCTTTTTTCTTTAATCGCCGAAATCTTTTTTCCTCTGGTGTTTCTGTTGCTTTCAACATTTCTTTTTGGTTCTTACGTTCCTCAACTTGTTTCTGCCGTTGCTTCTGAAGCTTCTCCAACAGTTTGATAGAATTAGCCGATGAATCTGATGAATCAGATGAATCATCAGAAGATGATGACGAACTCCTGTGTTATAATAAAATCGATTAAACAATGAGTCTGATGTTTTACTTTATGCATTCTTCAATTATGCACAATTATTGGGTTGCAAACTAAGTGATTGCGGATTTTAACTAGCAAGGCTATCGACAAAATCTGCAACCATTTAGTTGCCAACCCAATACATGATATCCAAAATATACAATATACAAAACAAAATAGTATGGAATACACATTACAATAACAAGATACATATGACTCACTAAACTTACCTTTTCTTACTTTTACGTTTCAAATGTTTTTTACTTGTATAAGAATCATTTTGCTTCCCCGATTTCTTTTTAACTTCCTTTGATTTTTTACGTTTATGTTTATGTTTATGCTTAGATGTCGAAGATTCGAAACGATGTTTGTAATCATCTTCATGAACTCCATCTTTTAGTTTATTTTGACGACGATGATTTTGATCACTTTCACGAAATTTAGAATATTCATCTCTACACAAATGTCGTTCCATCTTCAATAATATGATAAAAATGCTTAGTACCACTTTCTTAAGAATTCATAACCTTAAAACCAAATAACTTTCCAGAAAGTGGCCCTGAAACAGCTGTTTCCGGTCAAGTCGACAGGAAAGCTACAGTGGTGTACCGTCATTTAATAAAATATCTTTGTAGAAAAATTTCCATAGAAATATGTGACATTTTTTTCAGTTCACTTTATCTTCTAATTTTATAGTGCTATTTCAACTTAAATAATTATAAGTAAAACTAAAAAGTAAAGAATTCAAACTTTGCTATTGACTTAATTTTCCCCCTCTACTCATTTTTGAATCCACATCCGTTAACTTTCAAATAAGACAGTACACGCCGTCAGACAAGGTTTTTCAAAAATTATCAAACGGTTTCAGTGCATCATCTCCAATTTTCGAAAATATTGTTTAAGTATTTCAGTGGAAAAATATATAGCGCCATGCCGCATAATATCTACTATTCGGACAAATATTATGACGATAAATATGAGTACAGGTTGGTTTATTCTAGTTTTGCAAAAATTAAGTTTTGTTTAGATTTTCGATGCTGGTGGTTATATCAACATTTAAATGGCATTTTGACATATTTTCAAAATACTGAGATATTTTCGCAATATCTAACAGTTCATTCAATTTTTTTTTCTTACAATGACGGCATCGTTTTCAATGATTTTGTACACTCTTTGTTTCCTGACGTGATGAAAGTACTGTAATAATGAATATGATATGACATTATTTTATCCATTACGTCTAACTCTCATACTAAAATGGCAAACATTGATTAGGATCGAATTATGAAGAAATGACAGTGTATTCACATTATACAGAGTGAGTCTGATATATGGATTTACCTGGAATGAATCAGCATATATTTTATTTAAATGTCCTTGTGTCAACTATATGACAAATGTATTTACAATTTATAATTGCTTACATAATACTACATAACATGATTCTTTTGTCAGATCCATATAATATATAGTATAACTTTTAACAGCATTTTTATCAGGGATTCATTACGCATCAGATCGAGTTATAAAATCTATATAAATATGATTTCATTAATGATTATTTTAGATTTGTATTCAGAAGTTTGCATGTAATCTGTACATGTACAATTTCAACTCTCTGTATGCTTTTATTTGTATATCAGATGATGTATGTAACTAAATCAGAGGTTACTGGTAATTATACATATGTATGCGAACGTAACGATCTGGGTAGAAAATAAAAGATCCTAACATTTGGATTATAAATATCATATGTATGCCAAGTATAATATATGTTTGATTCTATTATATATTCTTATTAAAAAGTTTAAACTCGCATCCTTTACAATATACGTGAAACTTACAAAAAAAAAATCTTCATTGTTGGCTCATTCTATTGCTCTTAAATATTATACAGGATGTATATGTACATTGTATATTATGTCTTTAATGTAACGTAATGATTTTTATGTTGCATGATTTTTAATTCACTACAAGTGCTTTATATTCTGTACCATGTAAGTAAAGTTGCTTATGAGAGTCAATTGAGTAAACTGAATATTAAAATATAATTATATTCATGTCGAATTATTGTAAAAGATCCATTTGGAATTTAGTACACTTTTACATTATAAATCATAAGAATCAGTGTCCCTAGACAAAAGTGTTATGTGACGATGACAGCAAATTATCACAAGTGCTCTGACATATATTATAAATTCTTAAGAAAATAACTACACAAGATTTCATATATATTTAATCATATACTTTACTTTCCAGACATGTTGTACTACCAAAGGAATTGGAGAAATTAGTACCTAGGACCCATTTAATGTCAGAGCAAGAATGGAGAGCCATTGGTGTTCAACAAAGCCAGGGTTGGGTGCATTACATGCATCATCAGCCTGGTATGAATAATTTTACTTATTTTTAATATTACTCTGTAATTCATATTTAATAACTTGAGAAATTAAGCATTGATTTAAATAGACATCTGTCGAAATATTAAAAATAAAACGGTTTAAATTATTTTATATGGCTGCAAATGTTCTTGATTTTTTTGACATACTTTACTAGGTAATTTTTATTTGACACAATAGCGCATAAGAATTTTTTGCAGAATGAATCATAAATTTGTTATTATTAGTACAATTCAAAATTTAATTCCTGATAATTGAATAATTAAATTCGTTATTTATGTTTCAGAGCCACATATTTTATTATTCAAGAGAAAAATCACTACTCCACCATCGGAAAAGTAATCATTATGCAACGAACGCGTTAAAATCTTGCGTATTTCTTGTAAAACTAACATCATTGTTATTGTCTTTATGGAAGAACTCAGATATAAAAAATTTCATTGCGATAAATGTCACATGTTGATCATACATATAAGTGTGTTTACCATTCACTAAGTGCTTTTGTCAATTTTACAAGCTGCGTGCCTTATGGGTTTGTAAAATGTCATTTTAATCCAGTTGTTACAAAGATCATAATTTAAGTGAATTTTACTTGATCTTATATCTGAGCTCTTCTTGTTCTCAATTTTACTTCAATAGGTCATTCATAAAATGTCAACGAAGTATCCTGTACATATGTCTATAAAGTACCTTAGTTCTTAATAGCGTCGCAGAAATGTACAATGAAACCACTACGAAGCAGTATTCCTTCGGAGTTTTTACTTTCCTAGGCGGAATTAAATTAAATGTTTAGATGAACAAACTGTAAACATAATTATTAATTAATGAATACGGTTTTGATTGTCAACTCCAATGACACTGAATCGTGGCACTATTCATTGCATAAAAGATATAAAGGATTTAAAATCGCGATGCGTTATAATCACTCTCAAAACATTTATTGTTAGTCGCTAGGAAACTTCGTTTGAATATGATGTTTAGTATAATTGTAAATTTTCTTATGCAAACTAATGTTTAAGCCGATGATTAAAGCATATTTCATTGCACAACATAGTTCGAGACGTGCTTATGCAAGATGAACGCTATTGCTACGATTTCTTCCTTCATTTTTTTTTTACAAATTACAATTTAGTGACTGAAACTTGTTACATATCTTAAAGTAATCTCGCATATACGTTCTTTATAATTCCATCCATTTTTCTCTGTAATTCGTTTGTGTACTAATTATACCCTTCTGAATAGAAAAATTGTATCTATCTTTGCTATCAAAACAATTCTCCAACTTTTGTAAGTATGACTCACTGCCCTTACTGCTTAACTATATAACAGTGATTTGTGGTTCCGTTCTATTCAGAATTATTTCATCATTTCTAACGTAAGGTCATCTCTATTAATCTAGAAATATTGACAGATGTTGATTGCAATGATTATAAATTAAAAACTAGATTTTAACAAATGCATCATGGGATCCATATATTGCTGTTAGCTGTTCGGTACTATGTAATAAAGAATAATCTCTTTGTCGCATAATGCACGTAAACTTGAAAATTCCGTAGATTATTGTGGGAGTTATGACTTTCCGGCATAATTGTGGTGAACAGTGGTAAATATAGTTGGTCCACGAGTCTAATGCGTTTTTTTTTGACAGTTCGTGAGCAATGCAATCCTCAGCAAGTCACACATGTTTTCCATACAATGACGTAAATATATTCTGAAATATACACTACCGGTCAAAAGTTTAAGTTCACTTGCTTTATTTTTAAATTCTAGACAATTAAGTCGGCTACTCAGTGAATTTTGTCTTACCTATAACAAGTCGATACACGCTATTTGTAGAGTGTAGGAGGGAGTTTGGCGCGTTGGGAGACGCGTAGATCGAGCGCAAACTTGTTATGACAGGTTGCATTCTCTCGATGCATCTAAGTGCATATTACGCGTAACATCTTATTGATAGTGCTGCGAGAGCTCTTTCCAAAAGTTATATTTCAAGACAAAGTTAAAAGATTGAATTGGGCTAAAAAACATAAAAATTGAACAGTTGAACAATGGTCTAAAGTCTTGTTCACGGATCAATCAAAATTTGTAATTTTCAACAAACGACGCCGACAATATGTTCGTCGTTTGGTCGGTGACGCATGATTAATCAATGTGTGATTCCAACAGTCAAGCATGGTAGAGGGTCAGTGTTAGTCTGGGGATGCTTTCCTTGGGGCAACGTTGGTGATCTTGTGCGAATTGAGGGTATCATGGACAAAAAAGTATACCACAACAGTCTTCAACGGCACGCTTTTCCGCGTGGGAAAAAAATGGTGGGCCGCGGATTTGTTTTTCAGGAAGATAACGATCCTAAGCACACTTCTAAAATTTGCCGGAAAACCAGGGCTTCTCAGGCCTTTATGGTCAGACGTTGAGTAAAAAGGTTCAGATGAAGGTTTTAAAGTACAAATTCATAAAATGTAATTCAAACATCTTACGTTATTATAAAATACATATAAGCATTTGCTACGTCCGTCATTTCGCAGTTCCATCGTACAAAATACTCCTCAAGAATATTATTGGTTTGTTAAACACCGAAAGAAGAAAATCAAATTTCGATAATAATTCACAGTTTTCAGGATTATCTAAGCGGCTTGCCAGCAACCAATAAGTATTGGAGAGAATAGAGAATAAAATAATCGAATTATTTTTTGTTGAAATTACAAATTGATTATAAATTATTGTTATAAGTTTCGATTCATTTCAATTTTTTAATTAGATCCCGTCCGATTCTATTCGTGAATTTCTTCCGATATTGAATTGGCTATGATGCCGTCTTCGTCTATTTGTCTCTACCTGTTGCTCTCTTACAATAACGAATTCGATTCTATCCGCTGCTATTCTACTTGTTCAATCGATCCGTTCGAATTCGTTGGACAGAATATATGGATACCCAGCAAACCTGTCATTTAGCTAGGATCTCTCTGATGTTAAAAAAAAGCTACACTTTGTGAAGTCGCGACATATGTACAAAAAACAATAAAATAATGTGGGACGCGATTAGAATAAGCTATTCGTAGACGAATTCCAGTTTAAGGCAATTCTGCCATGGGATATTTGAAATCAGTATACAGGGTTATTCAGTAGAAGCGCACCACTTGAAGTTAGTCCGTAAATCTGATTTAATATTCAGGTGGTGCGTTTCTACCGAATAACTATATGTTCGCACTATAGTATAATTTTAATATCAATTCTGTGACCTCGGCGGCACGTTGAAAATATATCCGCTAGGTGGCAAGACGTGAATCAATCAGCCCGCAACTATGGTGTATTAATCAAATTGATATATCAGAGTAATAATAGGCCAGTCAGTCAAGACAATCAATTAACAATAAATCCAAAAGTTTTCAAACTTACATGCAAAGTCGGGGAGAATATAAAAACAAACTATAAAGTTTTGCAACCTTTTCCAAACTCCGGAACATTGTTAAAATAGCAATAAATCAAATTTTACTGTATTGTCGCGAACAAAATTCCAAAAGTCCTGCAAACTTGGAGTAGTGTGAAATGTGTTATTATATATCAGTTATCAATTTTGCAACCGATTTAAAGATATCTTTTTAATAATAATTAATATTTTTCATTACTAAACTAACCGAAAAAAAATTTCAAAAGTTCTGCAAACTTGAAAGATACATCGGAATAATCTTCCGAACAGTTGCATAAATTTGCAACCGTCTGCGTTGACCGGAACATATTAATTTTGGTTGAAATTCAAAACTTTTGTAATTATTCCGAGACCACCTAGCTCGATTGAATGACCACTGCAAAAAAATTATAAATAAAAATATTCCGGTCAACGCAGAAGGTTGTAAATTTATGCAACTGTTCGGAAGATTATTCCGATGTATCTTTCAAGTTTGCAGAACTTTTGAAATTTTTTTGAAATGAAAGATATTAATTGTTATTAAAAAGATGTTTCGTATCTTTAAATCGGTTGCAAAATAGATAGGTGATATAAAATAACACATTTCACACTACTCCAAGTTTGCAGGACTTTTGGAATTTTGTTCGCGACAATACAGTAAAATTTGATTTATTGCTATTTTAACAATGTTCCGGACTTTGGAAAAAGTTGCAAAATTTTATAGTTTTTTTTTTATATTCTCCCCGACATTGCATGTAAGTTTGAAAACTTTTGGAATTATTGTTAAATTTTTTATTTTGAATGTCTAGAATGACTGGCCTAAAAACGGGCAACGCACTTTATTGACAGTATATTAGCTTAACGTACCAGCTATACTAATTGTGAGTGTTTTGAACTTTTTCAGAGTCTAATTACTCGAGGTCTAAACTCACAGTGATTATATGAACTAAGCTGACAATGTACTTACTTTGAGTTTCATCAATGGTAAATTACGGTTATGTAACTGTGTTGGCTTGGATCCTCATAAAATTCACACTGAAATTACATTTGTGATCTTTAAGAACTACAAACGGTATACCCAATTCATTGTATATGGAAAATGGCAATGGACTTCTATGCTATTTTCCTTGTAGCGGACATTCGGCTTACCCTGCCACAGCATAGCGGACATTTTCTTTTCGCGAAAACAGTTGAAGTAACCGATTTCTTTGCGACCGACTTCTTTTTGCTGGGTATGATTTTCTATTAATTTAATTAGTTTTCGAATTTTGCAGTTTTATCTAGCCGATTTAATTCCTACGAACGAATAAAGACAGATTTGTCCTGATTAAAATTAATTTTTGTCATGTCGTCATATTCATAAGTTGTGCTATCTGGGATTTAGCAACGGTTGTGGTGATTAAGTTTTAGTCAATTGTCTATACAATTATAGATTCATTTGTGTCATCGCTCGAAATCAGTTAATCCAATCGACTTAAAATTAATAATCGCAATCGAAGTTAAGTTTTGATATACATCTTGGATTAATAAAAACGTTGATTTGACAATAGCAGCGGTATGTAAATAAATTTTATACTACGTTCATTTTCGAATATGTATGTATATAACACAGGAATCCCACGCAGCATAAACATCCCAACAAGTTCACAAAACTGGGTCAGTGATGGGACCTTCTTCTTCTTCTTCTTCATATAGATGGCACCAGTTGGGACCTCTGTCCTTTACAAGCGGCCACGTGATGGGACCTTACTGGCCCACAGCAGCTATCAGTAGACGTGTAACGATTTGGTAGTAGACTTTTCTTATGTATCTGCAGGAGTCCTAAGGATGTCCTTAGCGCATTTCGTAGGCAAAGCCTGAAAAGCTTATTTCTATAATAAAAAGATATACGTTTATAGAAATTCATAAAAATAACTATTAGCATAATATTGCAACGAATTCTTTCATCTTTACGCACATAATGTCAAGAAGATACTAGTAAAATACGGCTAGTCTTACGTACGGTAGATTCTCGATTTTGACAACAGGTGGCGACTCCAGTGGCGAAAATAGAGGCGATGCGCGCAATGTCCCTTTTCAAACTACACAATTTCCCTCTCGCGCTCGACAGGGCCGTAACAAACATTACAAATCGTTATACCCCTACCAAGAATAATAAACCTTAAATGTTACGCTCCTGAAGCAGGTCCTCTACGATGAGTAAGAAAGTCGTCGACCGGTAGGTTTATAGCCAATTTCTTCACCGGATAAAATTTATCCTGCGGATAAACTCCGAAAAACATGAAAATTATTGGTTCGCCGGGGATTTACAGGACAAAATTTATCCGAAGGTAAAGAAATTGGCCATCAGAAGGAAACGTAGCGAGAATCAAAGATCTACTGCATGTACAAAGCTCTGGAGGCTGTTGATGTACTATAATATTTTTCTTCGGATACAAAATAGACACAGGCTGTTTTTTGCTTTGCTAACTTGATAAATATTCAAATTTGACAAATAAAGTGCACAATGACTGAACGCATAAGATTGAATGCACGTGTAGCGAACAAAGAGAAAAATCTCATACGTACATATAAACCAGTTTATATTTTTGTGCTATTTAATTTCATTGTTGGTAAAACAGATTCCGAGAGCCTATTAACCCCAGTCTGCATGACCGAGACTTCTGGAGCTCAGTGGCATATCAATAATTACACATTTATCAAAGTATCGGCTTAATTTTAATATTTGGCTAAGAATCCTTAAGTTTCACGTATGTTTAGCCAAATATATGAAAAAGTTATGTTTTAATAACTTGTGCGTAAAAGATGAAACAATATACGTGTGTCCTTTATTCACACAATCGGGATCTTTGAAGACCTACAGTAACAGAGAGAACAGGTAAGTTATGTGAAATCAGTTATTTGAGCATACTTTTTTTCTTAAAAAATGTTCTCTTGTTTTACGATAGTCATTCACTGCGATTCACGTCTTCCTTTCTAACGTGACGAGCTGTAGCCTAATAAACGATATTATGACTACCAGCTCAGTAAAAAAAAACACCGTACGCAATACAAGGTCGCTCAGATAACCCTGAAAAATATAAATTTCAGTAGTATAATTTTTAGTGTAATGTGATCTTTTTTATATTTTTTTAAATTTAATATTTTCAGTAATAAATTAAGAATGAAACGAAACTGGTGTTATTTAAAAGATACAACAGATATTAAACAAAGGTATAACTCGAATGGTTCGGTGTGACGCGTTACATCTAAATTTCCCATAGGATAACATAATTGACCAAATTATGATGCGGACAGATGACGTTCGCTGAAATAATTATTCAGGATTATGTCATTTCCGAAAAATTGCGAGTCGAGGAAATAATATGCGATACAATGGAAATTCGGACAAATGACGTTCCGCGAAAACCTTAAACGAAGAAATGACGTTTGAATGTCTACTTATTCCGCCTGATATTTCATTTCTTGTCGTGTATTCTGGTGATGTCAGGAGATACAGCCTTTATATGCCAGACAGCACCTTTCAGACGTTATAAGTGTCTTCCTATCAAGATTAAGGTTTTCGAGATCACTGAATTGGAATTTGGCCTCGGAAATTCGAGAATTGTCAATCCAAAATGTCGAATCCAAATTTACAAACGAAATCACGCAAAAATACTGCGATTCGCGTGAAAATTAATTTCCGAAGGTTTTTGAGGTTAAACTCGCCAGCGAAGAAAAAGTAACGCAGATAAGTTAAAAAAGTTAAAAAAATTTGGAAAAACGACAACTTATAAAAATTCTGTTAATACAACGCAATAAGAATGACGAACTACAGAATTTCGAGGTTAGTTTACAATCCAGTGACCTCGGGATTCTTCTTCAAATTCCGATTGTAGATAAAGCAAAGCTTTCCGAGACGGCATACATTTTGCCGTGTTATCAGCAATGTCAACTCAGACATCTTACCCCTAACAGGTTAATCGTACCACCAAAAAAATTGGAATTACATGAATCCCTTCCAGACAAAATGGTTTCCTTACGCAGCGAACAAAAAAATTATTGCGAAATCTGTAAAATAGTAAAACTTTATCAGTCGTAATATGTGATTTAAAAATTTTTTAAAATGGATAGCACGAAGAACGAACGGATCGTCCAAACTTACTAGCAGGGAGCAATGAAGAATTATAAAACAAGTGTCAAAGGAACCGTTCGGAATAGCACTCACCATACTTTTATTTGCACGGCTTGTAGTAAAAATTGCAAAAAGGCCTCCGCAGGCACTCGGAAACATTTACAGTCACCCCTTGACTTACGTTGTTTCGCACTTGCGTCTGCTTGGCCTAATCTCATTTTTCACTTTCCCCAGCTGTTCCTAACCATCAGGCGCTCGCCTACGTCGTATCGACTGACGTCTATTGCGAAAGCAATTACGACGTAACTTTAGAGTATTACTGTATCAGGAATACATAATAAATTGCGAATATTAGGTGTATGACTAATAGACCATTTTTAATTGCATTTAGGTACGAGTAAACACAGCCGTCATCAAGCAGAATTCTCTTTCGTTGGTAGCATCCGTGACCCTGGATCATATTAACACATTGACTGCCGCGCATATTTCCAACGAAATCTCCTTCAGGCCACGCTTCTTATGTCACTACAATTGGAAAAGGAATCAGATGGTACCGAAAACTTGGCATTCAACGTCTCCTGGGAATTCCAGTTGTAACTCCGAATACGGATGACCCGATGAGAACTTTTGCTGTCACCCAAATGTGAGTGACGCAGCATTCAACGTGTTAATGCTCAATGACTTACTATATAGGGTGGCGCAAAAAATAAGTTATAAAAGATATTATTAAAAAAAATCGAAATTACAGAATACATTTTTTCTCTATCAGTACCCATTTTTCATTAAAAAAAAAACTAAAAATCTCTCGTGCGCATTTGATTAACCCTTTCAATGTCAGATACGTCTAACCAGTACATACGAATCCTGCTGTGACTTTTGTAAACAAATTGAAACGCACAGGGCCGCCGCATCGACCCATAACAGCTCTCGGAGTTCCCCGTCTACCGGGTGACCCTGAATCCGATGGGACTTGGGATGATCTCACGCGACCAATCGTCCCATGCCACTCCACGGAGCCACGTGACAACCCAGACCCAGAGAATTCAGTCGTGGACACATACATCGGCAACAAGGCTAAGACCCAGGGTCAGCCATGGCTGCGGGACATGTTGGTATCAGCTCAACTTGCAGACCCTGTTACCCCAACAGACCTCAGACATCCCCCATCTGCAGGGTCCACTCTGGTGCACTCCACTGCTGTCGGGAGGCAAAAAAGAGTAGCTCAGCTTGCAGGGTTCATACCCCAATTATCAGGGAATGGGTCCAGGCCCCCAGATCGACCCTCCTAGTCCAGTCTTCCACCTCATTCACTGCCCACATCTAGGCTCTTCGGGTACCGAAGGACTTGGACCTCTCGCCAACTCCATCGAAAAGGCGAAGGACCCAAGACCCCACTATACTTTTCCGAAGTATTCTAAAAGTACCTACCCCCTGATACCTCCATCCTCTTTTATCGCTAGGGCCTCTCAAGGTCAGGAACACCGGTCCGAATTCACTCTCACGCACTTTCCGATCAAACTTCAGACTCCCTTCAGCTTCACCCTGACGCTGTGGCGCACGACACTGACTGTCATATTCACTCGACCCACTCACGTATCGAGTCTCTTCTTATTTCCTCTTAATAGAAATAGGAAAATAGTCACGTGGTAATTTCACGTTTTTACTTTCCATTATACTGGTACTCTTATGAGTTCCTAACTCGCTCATTGATAATTGCAGAACGTAGAAGGGAGTATGAAAAACAATGGTGTATTTACCCAATAAATTATGTTGGCAACTTTTTTTTATATTTAATTTTAATTATACATACATATATATATCATATGTCATACATATGTCATACTTTTTATTTTGATAGATCCAATTATATATGATCGTGTCTCCTTGATAATATACGGTTATATGTGATTAGACACGCTTATATACGATTCACAATTGACTCTGTAAATTCATATCCTGTTAAATTTTCTATCTGATCATGTCTACCCGATTAGATATGATCATATGTCATTAAATCTATGGTCGTTAAGATTAAAAATTATATTATGGCAATGCGTACCTGTTATGTTATTATGTATGTATCCACGTAGACGGAGCGATGACTTTATACAGTAAAAAAAGAAACGCAATTACAAATGCTTGCAATATTTAGAATAAAGTAAAAGTTTTACGTTTGTCATTCTCAGATGAAAAAAATTACAAGATTTGGAACAATAAAATAAATTGTGATATTTATACTGGATCATATTTCCATTTATACCATTTTCACCCAAAACTTTTACCATCAGACGTGTTTCTTAACTGAAGTAAGTTTTATAAATTGGTCTGGTGGCTCCATGGGTAGAGTGTCACGTTCCTAGCTTGAAGCAACCCAAGAGATGCAGGTTCTAACATTTCAAGAATAAAGTATTTAATATTCAGTGGATATTTTGAGTACACAAAAAACCGCTGATATCAAATCCCTGGATATTTTTCATTTTCTGATACACTTCGGCACAACAACGACACGTGTTTTATTTACGACTTATGGACCTTGCGCAGCAAGGGTAGCAGGCCACAACCAATGGGCAAAGAGGATCGAGCTGATACGTCATAAAACAGACCCAAAGCATCTTAAATCCGTAAATGAAACACGAGTTTGTAGGTCAAAGAAAAATACCCATTGCCATTATGACATTCAGACTGTATTCTAATATTCCACGATTATACTTAAAATAGAGTAGAATCCCTTACAGCTTACGTTTTCAAATCTTACGGAAGGCCAGGAGTGGGGGTACTCGAGCACTGTCATTGGTCAAGAGTGCGAGGGAAGGGGAACCTCCAAAACGGTTCTGAGCATAACTTACATATGTACCATATATCCGAATTAAGTTGTGAGAGAGTCTACTGTATATATGGATAATAAAATTAATATATTCTCAGAGTAAATACTTAGTAAAAACTTGCACTTTTTAAATTATATTTAATTATGACAAACTATGAATTTTTAAACGATTTAATATTAGTACATGCAATGTATAGTGCAATATAGGTCTCATACAACGTTTCGACCTATGTTAGGGTCCTCTTGAGGTATCTTGAATTTCTGTTAAAAATAACAAAGTATTGAAAAATTATAAGATAAATATTATAACGTTATCATGCGTGAAAATCACAATTTCCTAGTATTTCAAATATTTTGTTACTGTATCCAGTAATTTAATTTTATCTTTAGTGGTACCAATATATGTTAATATTCCTGTGGATGTTTCTGATATTTGAGTCTTTGAATAATCTAAGTAATCCATGCGATAATCCTTCCACAAATGGTGTGAAAATACACCGTCTAAAGTCAGTAGGTAGACGGTGTATTTTCCTACCGTTTGTGGAAGGATCATAACGTGGATTACTTAGCTTATTAAAAGCTAAAATATCAGAAACATCCACAGGAATATTAACTGTCTTAAATCATATATTGGTACCACTAAAGATAAAATTAAATTACTGGATAATAGTAATAAATAACAAAAAATTATAAATTTTAGGTATGATAGTATCATAGTATTTATCTTATAGTTTTTCACTACTTTGTAATTTTTAAAAGAAATGCATGATATCTCAAGAGGGCAGCCTAAGTGGGTCAAAACGTTATATGGACTATACGCATCATCGTTTTTACTGATTAAACTGGCTGCTGATTGGTCAACACTTACAGCACCAAATTTAATAAAATTACCAGCCGACAATTTTATTTATTGGAGCTATATGGATGATCTTTTCTCTCGATTTCTCTTTGCAAAACATTATTCATGTGTTTCCTGAAGGTGACGCTTGAACAAATACATGCATAAGTGTCTATACTTATACAATGTGTTGTGTAACAGTGATTTAAACTGTAGCATAATTTCACAATATTCATAACTACTATAGTTTGTTAAACTCTGTGCCGTTATTCAGCTTGCGTGAAAGCTATAGTTACTTATTTGACAGATAAACAGTGCTCAGAAAAACAACCAGCCTGAAATTCATATAGGTAAATATTCGCATGCTATATGACACCACATAAGAAATTACACATATTTCGAGTTTACGTTTGCGTAATGATGCACCATATTTAGTAGTAGTCGATGAAAAAAATGTTCTCCCAATTACGACTATATAACTGTTAAGCAATTTTATAAATGTCAATACATTCTTAAAGATCACATGTGTAGCACAGTTTACCTGTAAACTGACGTATGCGCACTGAACCAAATAAAACTGGATAAAATGATATTTATCTCTGGTATAATAAAATGTACCTCTCTAAGAATTGTAGGTAATTAAGCGATCGTATCTGTTGTACCTTAAATACACAAAAGCGATTAAAAAATTTTTTTATGGATATTTGTTATTAATGGTATAAACAAATATTATGAATAATTTTTTGTGTTGGTCGAAAAATAGTAAGAAACGTTATAGCATAAATATATATGTATAATACAATATTAACGTTCGTGCGGATTTTAGCGAAATAAAAACTTTAAAAAAGCCACAAAAACATTTTGGCCAACCCAATACAAACTAGTCGCGAAACACTGGAACATTTTGATATAAATTTGTAAAAATCAAACGGGTAAATCCTTTTTTACGATATATCTATGTAAAATTACTGTTAATCCTAAGATTCAATGTAGCAGCTACAGTCGTTGCAAATAAGTACAGCGTTAACATTGGAATTTCCGCACAAAAAATTGGTTGCTCGTGAATTCTTTGGTGCACGAGTTCAAGTTGAAACGCTCAATTTTTGTAGAAAAGTTGTGCCATACTTTCAATAACACATTTCGAGGACTCATTTATAATCCGTATCATTACAGATTGTTCTCTAATATGAAAGCGATTTCGGGTCCAATTGTCCAATGTCAATTCTACTTCGACTGGCCAATTTTGTATGTACAACTGTACGAATAGAACACAAACGTCCGGTATATGAAACTAATGTGGTATGAAAGTGCGATATTATTCAGAATTAAATTTTTGAGAATTTTATATTGTATTGTATAAAATTACATGCGATATAGGTATGAATGATAAAACAAATTAAATAATTACTTATTTTATGTGGTCACATTACATATATATGCATATACAGTGTTGTCTCCCACCATGTCCTCATGTAGCAGAATAATAAGAAAATACCCATGAGTGACGTGGTTTAATGAAAATTAAACTAGTGACCTCAGGCTAATTCATTTAACAAACTCTCACGTATACCGATCTGTTACATTCCACATCTGCGTATGCATATGATTCCCACAGTAATTGTCACGAATTGTAGATAAACTATGCAGTCAGTGTAAAGTTACATCGTACATTAATAAGCGTGTCGCCATCGTCGTTTACGTCAAAATGATCATAGTGACATTTTCATGCATTGCAGTAACTAAAGTCATATGCGTGTGTTGTGTAATATATATACATATATAAGGTGTAAGATTTGTGAACAGGTACATTCCGTAAGTGAAATGTATTTGATTTCAAATGCGTGCATTTGACGGCAGAAGAACTTCGAAGAGAATATTTAGGTGACGACCTTGAGTCACTAAGTTTTCATCGTGCAGAATATAAGTAAGATCGACGAATCACGTTTGAGTATTTATTTGAAAATTTTCACGTGATTGGTTAATCCTCGCTAAAAATTTTGTACGGTGAAAAGTTGATAAGTGTCAGTAATGTAAAGTGCACTGCACTTACGAAACGCTATAGTTGACTAGATACGGATGGCACGTGTTCCCATGTCTTACGCTGGTCGAAAACAGTCGCTATGCGCATGCGCGAGCAGCTGGCCCTCTATAAGGAACACGTACAAGTAGAAAACCGGCTATCCTTCACTATGGTGGTGGGCATAACCGCGCGTAACTTGTAATCGTTAGTATGCACGCATGCGCGATATCGCGAGTGAATCGGTGCACAGATTCATGCGCAACAGTCAAGTTGTCTGACATATACAAGAGCCTTATCGATGCCACCACCGGCCGCCACATGTCCCGAAGGGCTCACGAAGTCTGCTCGCTCCTAACCAGTCCGAGAGCAACAGTCGCGACCGTAAGAAGC